>CATIXQ010000004.1:24588585-24609736 GCA_949711755.1 Leptidea juvernica | reverse complement strand
CGCTCCTACACTCGCTACAGCCCAGCTACAAAACCATTGAAACTAAAATTGCTCGCTTAACTTTTTTGCAATTGCCGGCGGTGGGACGAGTGACGTAAATAGAGTCTTATCTAACAACTTACTTTGCAGGCAATAGAGAATTCCTTTAGGTCGAGCTTTCCATCTGCATTTGTGTCTGCAAGTGTCCATATTTGTCCCAGAATCGGTGGAGGTAATTGAGACTGGAAATAAAAACATACATTTACGTTATTAAATGAGGTAATAATTTATTATCAAAGATTATTCGTAAGTGAACTGAATATTATTCATAATATCTAATTATATTCTTTGCACCGGATGCCGGCTAGATTATGGGTACCACAACGGCGCCTATTTATGCCGTTAAGAAGTAATGTATACGCATAACTGTGTTTCGGTCTGAAATCATGTCTCAAGGTGACGAGCGCAGTTGTAGTGCCACTCAGAATTTTTGGGGGTTTTTTCAATAATCTTGAGCGGCACTGCATTGTAATGGGCAGGGCGTATCAATTACCATCAGCAAAACGTCCAGCCCGTCTCGTCCCTCATTTTCAAATATATATATATTCATCTATCGAATCCCGGTAGGTGCAAGCATTTATATGATGAATATGGATGCTTGTTTCCGAGTCATGTATGTTTTAGTAAGTATATTGTATTAAATATATCATTATCTTGTAACCCATAACACAGGCTATATATGCTTAACTTGGGGCAAGATAATTTGTGTAAAAAGTGTGTCAATATTATTATTATTATGTATACTGAAGATTGTAAGATCAAAATTTATACTTTGTAAGATATAAATGTGGTGAAGATAGTTTCACAAGATGTATGAAAGGTTATTCATAAAATATGTATTGCTTTTTCTTCATGGATAAATAAATAAGAAGTAGATAATAATATGTTTCGATGATTATTCATAAATATATTGCAGATTCTTGATGAAATATTATTGAAAAATGTATGAAAGATATTTCATAAGATGTATATAACATAACTGATTTTCAGTTTGCTCAAAAGATAATTTACGAAATATTATTCAAAAATCTTTGAAGATCGATAAAAGATTATTAAACATTGTTCATAGATAGTCGAAATGATTTACGAAAGTTTATTCATAAATTGATTGCAGATTGTTCATACAATCTGTGATATATTCACAAATGTTTTGAAGATAGTTCATAAGAATAATGAAAGATTTCATGAATATTCATGAATAATTTGAATAATGAACACAAAATTTGTACAAATATGTTGATAAAATATATGTATCTGTTGAAAATTGTTGATAGTATTATATAAATAATAAATAAATATAATAATACTAGCTGACCCAGCAAACGTTGTATTACCGATATTAAAATCGCGATACAAAAGTAACTGTTGATCGTGGATGGGTGAAAATTTGAAGTTGTATGTATTTTTTATTGCTGACTCATAATCAAATAAATTTAAAAAAAAATAACAAAAAAATTAAAAAAAGAAAATTTCGTGTACCACCTTTAACATTTAGGGGGATGAAAAATAGATATTGTCCGATTCTCAGACCTACCCAATATGCACTCAAAATTTCATGAGAATCGGTCAAGCTGTTTTGGAGGAGTTCAAAGTTTAACACCATGACACGAGAATCTTACACAAATTATTACAACAATATATTTAATACTTAAACATACATATAAATATCAATGACTCGGAAAAAAATAAAAAAAAAACATTTTTGGTTTTGTATTGATAAAATAAACTATAAAAATAATAGCTTGTAATATACATTTAGCATTTTTGAAATAATATGTAAGTTTTTAGGCAATCCTCAAAGTACCTGAAGCATAAATCTCTTGGCCTGCTCTCCATTCAAAGTGCCATTGACTGGTCCAAGGTTCCGGAAGTGTTCAGCAAATTTGGCATGCTCATGTGGCTGAATCAGCCATGGATCTGCCATGGTGCTGTAACAAAGACATTACATTACATTAGTTGTGAGAATTGTTATATAATTTGTCGTAGTGTACGGCTAGTAACACATATTAAAACAATATACCATATACCCTGCTTACTTGGGAAGTAGCTTCACATTGACATGACAGAAGACATGGAACACAAACCCATACATACATAAAATCACGCCTCTTTCCCGTAGGGGTAGGCAGAGACCACTTCTTTCCACTTTCTACAATCCTTACATACTTGTTTCGCTTCGTCCACTTTCATTATTCCTTTCATACATGCTCTCCGGTTTAGGGTGCTCTTGATCTGGCCTTTTTTCAAGACACCCCCCATTTGATCTTGAAACGTCCGCCTAGGTCTACCCCTTCCAACACTTTCATTCACACTGGCCTTATACACTTTCTTCATCAATCGCTCTTCATTCATTCTCTCTACATGTCCAAACAATCTCAGCATAACTAAGCACACAAGCCCATCACTTATTAAATACCTACACGAAGGCGGAAATATTCAGCCGGCAGAAAAATGTATGAAAATTGAAAATACATATCTATTGTTTGAATTTTTTTGTAGGGATAAAGTCTGCCATCTGGGGACTATTCCGGAATGCATCCCAATAACTGTCGCCTTTAAACTTATATAATTTAATGAAATTACTATCTTAAATAGTCGCTAAAATAGCGAACCATAATGTGATACAAATTGAAAATTTATTTCTAATGTACATTTGGTAATAACAAATTGATCGTTACATCAAAATAGATGTTGATTCTTTTATCACATCTGGTATTTAAAGTGGATAAACTTTGTCTTTTACACAACATCATTCAGACAAATATTTGAAAAGTTATGACAATGATGATAACAACTGAGTTTGTGATAATATATATAGATACTAGCTAATCCAGCAAACATTGTATTGCCGATATTAAAATCGCGATACAAAAGTAACTGTTGATCGTAGATGGATGAAAATTTGAAGTTGTATGTATTTTTAATGCTGACTCATAATCAAACAAATTTCAAAAAAATTTAAAAAAAAATTTCGTGTGGACCACCCTCAACATTTAGGGGGATTAAAAATAGGTGTTGTCCGATTCTCAGACCTACCCTATATGCGCTCAAAATTTCATGAGAATCGGTCAAGCCGTTTCGGAGGAGTTCAATGTTTAACACCATGACATGAGAGTTTTATATATTACATAATCCAGTACATTTCAAGCAACTGTTCGCTTTCAACTGTTCCCTTTCTATTAGGATTATGCTTCGTCACCAATTGCCATACTGTAATAACTACTATGCTTCAAACTAATGATTTTTGCATAGGCATTTTATTATATAGTATTAACAGCCTCTATGCTGGTAAGCAAGACATTTAGCCAAAAAATTTAGTGACTCAATAATTTATTAGGAAAAATCACATGGTTTAAATCAGTGTGATGTAATCATATCAACTATGTAGGCAGAGAAATCATCATAAATCAATCACCAACTTGAGATATCTAGATATCTTTTTCAGTCAGATTATATTAACCATTATGTTCTCCACATTCAAAATTATTGAATATATTGCCATCCACAGTCCACAGAATAAGTCTAGTCTTTATGTAGTGTCTATATAAATATATAATAGTTTGCCAGACAAAATTTATAGCGAAAATGAATTTAACAAAATGTCTGCTGTTCAGGCCAAATTGTGACACCCAAATTGAGTATCCATAATACTTCCTTATACAATTCATAGTATTTACTGCAAATGTCATATTTAAGGAAGGCATTAATGGAATTGCAATAATATGAAATTGTTAAGTTGCCTATATATCAGACAAATCAATTAACGTATTTGAGCTTCACCCCAGGGGATTTCTAATACATAACATACACGAAACATTAATATTTAAAGTACCCATTAAATTTGGTTCTAATACAATATGTTATGACACTAATAATTCTAGATGTATTAACAGTGTAATATGACTGCATTGGGTCATAGATAAGGAAAATTTAAGTTTAAAGAGCTCTTCAACGAACTCATGAAATTATTATAATTAAAGCTGTATAGTATTTAAATTCCAGTTTAATAGTTACCCAAACTTTTAAAAAATCGTTAAAAAAATTAAAAGCTTATATTTAATAACTAACTTACGATTGTTAACACTTTCTGTTATTCTAGAATTCACTTATAATATTAAATAAGTCGATTATTAATATTTATTTTTAGCTTTTACCGACGGCTTAAAATTTTATGATTATTAAAAAAATTCGAGAAGGAGGAACCACCTCGGAAACTTATTGATCGCGAATCGCGATTCGTGAACTTCTGTCAAGTGTCAAAGATCAAAACCAAATGACATTCTGTTAGAAAATGAGTAAAAACAGCTGTTTGCGTTTGGAAACTAAAGTGAATAAAATAGCAATGTACCTTTCTATTTTATGAAAATTTTTAACACATTGTAACTTAAAATATTGTAACCTGTTTTCATTTAAAAAGCGTAAATGCCAAGAAAATATTTACTGACAGTAAAATCTAAATAATTATAATCAAGCAAACTGTACAACTAATGTTTAAGTTTACACTCTCAATGTCATTCAATTGTCAATTTTAATTGTCATTGTCAAATAAATTTTCATGCTTGTTGTATTTTTATTTTTTATTTTGTTTTGTTCACATTTTGTGTATTAAATTATTTTAAAACTTTTAAATTGAATAGATAGAAATTACATTAAAGTAAACATTACAATAATGAAAATTGCGGACAATATAAACCCTAACGTGTACGAAAGGGGTTGTGAAAGGGAGAGAACTGAGCTAGATTACGACGAAAATGTAACTGATGACTTTGATGAACGAGAAATATTTGATCTTATTCGAAACATTTCCGACCCAGAACATCCTTTGACCCTGGAAGAGCTGAGGGTGGTTGAAGAAGGAAATATAAAAGTCGATAATAAAGATAACATAGTACATATTTATTTTACACCAACCATACCTCACTGTAGCATGGCTACTTTAATTGGTAAGTCACAACATTTAGCCAAACTGCTTGTATTTTTTAACTGTATTTACTGATATGAAGTGATGGGATAAGTCAGATGCACACACCATTGTAATGCCATAAACTTTAAATTCAGACCACCACCATTACCCTAGTGCAGGTATTTTCAAGCTTTTGGTATTAACGGCACACCAGTAAAAAGCGAGTCTGGCGCGTAGAGGGTGTATAATATAACAGACAAGAACACCACAGGGATGTGTGGCATTCTGGATAAATGGTAGGGATGATATCTTAATGTGGCACACCGGTTGAATATGTCTGCTCTAGTGACTAGTAACTGTTGGCATTAGTGCAGCCTGTATAGATATACACAAACCGTATGGATTTACACACTGCTTCCGAAAATACTCAGTGTAAGTGTGTAAGAGTTATGTTGCATAATGAGGTTCAAACTTTTTTTTATGATGGTAAGGGACTCGATGAGCAGTACCTTCAGCTGAATGTTATTGATACACTCTCCCCATTACAATGCAGTGCTGGTCAGGATTCTTGAAAAATCCAATCCATTCTTAGTGGCACTACAATTTCACTTGTCACCTTGAGACATAAGATGTTAAGTCTCATTTGCCCCGTAATTTCACTAGCTACAGCACCCTTCAGACCGAAACACAATAATGCATATTCGTAAGTATTACTGTTTAAATTTACTCAAACTTTCTGTTTTTAGGTCTCTCAATCCGTGTACGGCTTCTGCGAGCGCTGCCCAGCCGTTTCAAGGTGTCTGTAGAGATTACAGAAGGTACCCATGTGTCGGAGCATGCTGTGAACAAACAACTGGCTGACAAAGAAAGAATAGCTGCCGCTTTGGAGAATAACAACTTAGTACAAATAATTAACCAGTGTGTTAAAACTGTTTAGCATATTTTAAATTCTCTAAAACATGGTGGATAGAAAAGAATAGGCCAGATTTATCTATAAAAAATTAAATTATGAAAGTTTGTTATATAGAGAGTTTATGCCTTAATAAATACAGATTCAATACTAATTTGTTATAAAAACATGAGAATTACATTTTCAATATTAAAATCATAGTTTTATTATCTGTGTGTCATGTGATTGAAAACACCTACCACCATCGACGCCACTATAACAGAAACAATATATTTTTAGCAAAACACCAACAATATGGACCATGAAAAGTCATTTTTATAGTTATAAAAACCAATAAGGATTGCACCGCACATTTGATGTTTCTTTGTTTATGCTATTATGATGTCACTATCATGGCGGCTCCCTTTTTTGGCGCGATCTTTTAAATTTTAAACATTTTTTTAAACAAAGTGGCTAAAATACCAGTTGGCTATCGATTCTTTACGATAGTTTTCGGAATACTATATAACGACCTAACCTAAGAAATAAGAAATACCAAAACATTGACTTCTTTTAAGGCCAGTTTTCAAAGACATATCTAAACTAAAATTATAAAGAGGAAACATTTGTGTTTTTGTATGTATGTTTGTAATGTTTTCACACAAAAACTACTGGACCTATTTTAAAAATTATTTCACTATTAGAAAGCTGCATTTTCAATGAGTGACATAGGCTATATTTTTTTTTAAATAGGGATCCTTAATAAAACTGTAATAATACATTGTATATAAAAACAATAATCAAACCATATTGTTTATACCTCTGTATAAATAATTATCCCATTAAATGATATTTTAAAAGACCATTTCAATACCTGTAAAATACTTTTTAAATTATTAAAATCGGACATTCCATTCAAAGATATCCTCCTCCCTGCGTCGTAATCCTCAGTACTGGGGGTCGTGACCACCCCTCTGTATCTCTTTCTCACGTATGATCGCTCTCCATCTATTCCTGCCCCTGGCAATGTGAAAGGCTTAAAGAATTCTGAACCGTAGAGCCCTTGAGGCGGAGCGGATCTGGTCGGACCACCGTGTTGGACTGCGTCCACGAGGCCTCTTCCCATCTATTGTGCCGACCACAACGAGCCTCTCAAGGTTTCCATCGACCTTCCTTGCGATGTGACCGAAGTATTCTAAAACTCTGCGCAGACATTCCGAAGACAATCGCGAGGAGATCCTGAGTTCAAGCAGTATGGAGAGATTAGATCGAAATGCTGTCCAGGGGATACGGAGCATCTTTCTCCAGCACCATGCTTGAGATGTCTCAAAGGCGTCAATGCGTTTGCGGTCTGCAGCTTTCAGTGTCCAAGTCTCAGCGCCGTACGAAAATATCGAGAAGACTAGAGTCCGTACCAGTTTGGTCTTAGTTTTTACGGAAATGTTGCGATCTCTCTCAGACATAGCGCTCTTAGCCATGCCAATTCTCCTGCGTACTTCCCTCTCGCACGAACCATCGTTATTTATGTTGGAACCCAGGTAGATAAAATTGTCCACCATTTCTAGGGCCAGCGCACCAGTTAGTTCCAACTTCCCAGATCTATCCACCACCATGACTTTGGTCTTGGACCTGTTTATGGGAAGTCCCATCTCTCCACTAATCCGCTCCATACGTTCAAGAAGTGCAGCCATTTCTGACTCATTCGATGCAAGGAGAGTAGTGTCATCGGCGTAGCGCAATTTGGTGATTATCACGCCATCAATTGTGATGCCTCCCTCCCAGTTCTCGCAGGTACGTCTCACAATGTGCTCTCCATAGGCATTGAAGAGAATGGGCGACAAAATGTATCCCTGGCACACTCCTTGGTGAAACTTAAAGGGTTTCGAGGTTGTTTTATCGACTCTTACAACTCCCTGGCTTGAGCCATACAGGGTGCGAAGCAAAACGATGAGATGATTTGGTACACCAAGCTCATGCAGAGCCCTCCATAAGAAACTCCAATTGACAAAAGTCATTCTTATCGCCTTGTATTGAGATGAGTAAATTGCAATTTCCATACAAACTTTATATCGCTGGTAATCTATATGTCGTCCAATTGAGGAACAGCGTGTACGGATAAGGTGAGTTACCGTCGATAAGTTTATTAGGACAGAAAATTCAACAATAGTTACGATTTGTATCTCAAGTAAGTAAGTAACTTCTATCGCTGGTAAGGTATACGTCGTCGCATTGACAGCAGCGTGTGTGTGCGTGGATAAGGTGAGTTACCGTCGATAAGTTTATTGGGACGGAAAAGTCAACGATGGTTACCATTTTTTATCTCAGGTAAGAGATATATAGAATATTGGGATTGGGATAGAAGTTTGTATGGAACTTGCAATTCACGCGTCCTATTTTTTAGTTTATTATCTCATTGTTAGTGGAAGCTATTTATTGCCAATAATTGATATCTGACAAATAAAATAACTGCCTATTATTGTTTCAATAGATCGATAACTTATTACGATAACAACCACTCAAATGTTTAATTAACAACAGTTTAAAATTACTTAAAGCAAATTAAATTATAATAAAAAAAGTAAATTATACATTCAAAGACCGAAAACACCGCGAATTGCATACATTCAGAATTGATTAATTTTATGTGTATCGTAAAAAGTTCACTGAAGACTGCAATTATTATCAATTATAAATTTCATTAAATAAGAATTTAATGAAATTTATCGCGGACGTGACTATTAATTTTTATACACAAGGATTATGCAAATTACGTTACCTACATATGATTTGAAAAAGAAAGAAACAGGTATAGCTTACTATTAATACCTACTACAGTAATAGTGGGTTATGTCACGACTCACTGGTCAAGCGATAACATTGTGCGTTATTGATATAGATGGCGCTAGAAGTCACTTACATCGCGCTGATAATATTGGTATAAGTTTTTTAAGGTTAGATATTTATTACCTGCATATAATTTATAAATTTTTTATTACTCTATTTTTGAAGAGTGATATTTTTCTTGAATATCACTTTAATAATTAATTATGACTTACAGCTGTGTCATTGAATTATTTAAATTGATTTAATTTAACTGTGTTTGTCACTGATCAACAGTTTGAAGAAACTGTTAAATCGTCAACTGGTTTTGAAAAATCGGTTAATGCATTTATTAATAATTTAAGTTTTTATTAGGTTCATACTTCATATTATATTAATTAATACGTAGTAAATATTTCGTCAATATAATATCAAGTCAACGTTTTCGTTCGCAAATACGTCATCTGTTTTGAATTAAGCTGTTTCAGTGAGGCATTCAATTTCTTCATTTATCGCGAGTTACGGGCGAAGACGTTGATTGAATTTATTAGCTTACTATGTTCAACAGGTTTTTTCTTTGAAGAAAAACAGTTAATTCGTTAACGAATATAAAACTGTTAATAAAAACAGTTTATTGATTTAACGACCACCTCTAGTTCATTACTACCTCGCGGAATGCCCCGCATGCAGCGCTGAAGATGCAGCGAGCACTGGACGCACTTCCCACCTGGCTGAAGGACTGGAGACTCAAGGTCAACGTGGCGAAGACAGGCGATTTCCATCTGGCGGGCGCGCCTATTGTCACCCCCGGTGTCACTCATGGGCGAGACCGTCGAATGGTCCCCGAAGGCCACATACCTCGGCGTGACCATCGACAGGACCCTCTCGATGAGGCCCCATGTGAAGAACGTAGTCGCCCAGATGCGTGCCGCACGGAATCTTCTCCGCCCTGTGCTGGCGTCCCACCTGCCTCTCCGTACGAAGTTGTGCGAACACCCTCAGGCTCTTTAATTATTAATGTTTATTGAACGATATCACATTGTAATCCATATTTGTTTATTAAAAAAAACAGCCCGCTGAGTTTCTTGCGCCCATTCTTCTCATGTTGAGGCAGTCTCTTTTGAATGGGTGGTAGTTTTTGACGTTCAATAAGTGATTTTGAATCCTATTTTGAATAAAAATATTTGAATTTGAATGGATTTTTCTAACTTAATTCGAATAACCATTTCAATAGTTCCGTGACCCACGAGTAATACTTGGTAATAAAATAAAAAGCGATATTTTTATGTGAGAAATATTTTATTAATTGCAATGTAACATAATTAAATCAAGGCTAGAATTAAAATCACAGAGTCCAACACGATCTTGCCGTCGAAATTGATATTGCCGGAGTCTGGTGAACTAGTCTGGAATAAGAAAGAGGTGTGAAGCTTAGATATACATACTAAGATATAGACATAAGCTGCGAAAATCGGAGAGATCAGTATACATAATGGGTCCATCTGTGTATAACAGGCTGACGAACTCGATCAAGAAAGACGCAACTTCCACAACGGTGTTTAAGACACAACTTCGAAAGAGGCTTCTCGAACATACGTTTTACTCAGTGGAGGAGCTTTACAAGATGCCAGTTATATGACCTAAGTAACACTTAATAAGTAGGTATACTTATTTTACAATACGTAAAAAATATTTATTTACTTTATATTATAATATGACTTTATATAACATTATATACCAGTGGGAGGCTCCTTTGCACAGGATGCCGGCTAGATTATTGGTACCACAACTGCGCGCTACGGCGCCTATTTCTGCCGTGAAGCAGTAATGTGTTAGCATTACTGTGTTTATACTGTGTGTCGGTCTAAAGGGCGCCGTAGCTTGTGAAATTACTGGGCAAAGAGACCTAACATCTTATGTCTCAAGGTGACGAGCGCAGTTGTAGTGCCACTCAGAATTTTTGGGGTTTTTCAAGAATCCTGAGTGGTGTTGCCCATTGTAATGGGCTGTACGTCCCGCTCGTCTCCTCCCATACTTTCATTAAAAAAATGACAACAATTATATAATAATTAATTATAGTGAGTTAGGTACTTCCCTACCTATCTAAAATGATAATGATAATTTTTAATTGGATTATTGATTATTATTGACGACCCATATAGCCGAATGGTTAGTGACCCTGACTACAAAGCTAGAGGTCCCGGGTTCGAATCCCGGTAGGTGCAATCATTTATATGATGAATATGAATGTTTGTTTCCGAGTCATGGATGTTTATATGTATTTATGTATGTTTAAGTAAGTATATTGTATTAAATATATCGTTGTCTTGTACCCATAGTACAGGCTATGCCTAGTTTGGGGCAAGATAATTTGTGTGAAAGTGTGTCAATATTATTATTATTATTATTATGTTATTTCTCCTTTGACTTGTAACAATGGTGTTATTAATAAATGATTTGATTTGATTTGATAATTTATACGTGTTCTAGTGGATCCGACAGACGTTGTACTGTATACACGTGTTAAATTTGAAAAAATGATCCAGACACGTAGGAGAATTATATGTCGACTGTATTGAGAATCTAAACCATCCTCGAATCCACTAAAAGACACACAAAAAAATTCATTTAAATCGGTCCAGCCGTTTAGGAAGAGTTAAATCAACAGACGCACAGAAGAATTATATATATAAAGATATAGAGCCTCTTGCTTATAGGCAACGCAATAGAACAGGCTAGGTTTATTACTTTAGTGTACGTGTAGATCTATAGAGCGTCCTTAGCAGTGGTGTAGCGTGCCTTGGCGGGGCCCCGTATAAAAATTTGCTTGGGGGTACTTGGGGTATGAAGGGTAAAGATTTCTCACTAAATAAAAATAAATGTATGTAAAATTAAATATTTATGTATTCATTATAATGATAACTGTTTCCACAAATTTAACAAAAAATTCAAATTAAGTATACACTCTCCTTGCCTTGTTTTCGGCAAACAGCAAAAGTTATATATCAGATACTGCGGTATTTTTTATGACAATTCGGCACGAGACGACCAGGACGTTCAGCTGATGGAAATTGATACACCCTGCCCATTACAACGCAGTGCCGCTCATGATTCCTAAAAAACCCAAAAATTCTGAGCGGCACCTACAATTGTGCTCGTCACCTTGACACATACGTTGTTAAATCTCATTTGCCCAGTAATTTCACTAGCTACGGCGTTGAGACTTCAAACACGATAATGTTTACACATTACTGGTTCACGGAAGAAATAGGCGCCGTTGTGGTACCCATAATCTAGCCGGCATCCTGTGCAAAGGAGCCTCCCACTGGTTCGGTCGCTTCCACCTCATTGCATGCAACACGCAATTAAATAAAAAATAAACTATGTTTTAAAAAACCGACTTCAAAAACTAAAAAGTATCAAATACTAAAAATTTCATTTAATACACTTCTTATGCAAACTTTTACCTTTAATATTAATAAAATACAATTATTTGTATGTGCTACCTATTGATAGGTTTAAAGTTAGTGCCAAGCCCTAAAGAAAATAAAACTTAATATTATACAGCTTACTTACTGTATTTATTTAGGTTGTCTGGCCACGCGTGTCTGTCCGCTTGGGTTTTTTTTTTCTAGACGAAGCTATTCCGCTCAGTCACGCGTGGCGAGTGTAGTTACTTTTATTACATTTGGCTTGGCACCGACTTCAAAGCTATCAATATGTAGTACACACAAATAATATATAATTTATACTAAAGAATTATGCAAATTAGACATGTGATTTGAAAAATAAAGAAACGGCCACGGGTGTTGCCTAGTATTAATACCTACAATGATTTTGTCACGGGTCAAGCGATAACATTGTGCGTTATTGACATAGATGGCGCTAAAAGTCGCTTACATCGCGCTGATAATATTTGAATAAGTTTTGTAAGGTGAGATTTTTAATACATCGTATTTGGTCTTCCCACAAGCACACAGCCGGTCTGAGGTTCGAGTCTCCTTAGGAGACGCCCCGCGACTGTTGTTGCGTAGTCTTTGCGGCCTCCACGGCCCACGTCCTACTTCGCTGTGAAAGCCAGAGCTGCTAACAGCACAGAGGAGGTTTTAGTCGGTATGGGGTGTCCGCTTGCGCGGACACTCGAGTCCGACATATTACGCCCCGTTCCGGGGCGTAAATACGTAACAGTATTTCCTCCTCTCAAAAAAAAAAAAAAAAAAATCGTATTTGAGTGAATCTCCCAACAACTGATTGTGAATGCAAACTCTATTTTTGTGAAGTGGTATGTTTACCTGAATACCACTTATATCATGATACATGAGTAGGGATGGAACGATACCATCGAGGTATCGTATAAGAGGTGTGTCATTGAAGGAGTTTAAATTGATTTAATATAACTGCTTTTTGTCAATGGAGTGTGGTCAACAGGTTGAAAAAACTGTTAAACGGGTTTTGAAAAATCGGTTAATGCATTTTTAGGTTGCAAGGTGGTATGATGTTAAAGCGCCAATGATAGTAGATAATGAAGAGAAAATCCAGTTTAGAAACAAGCACTTTTAATTACACAAGCAACAATTTAAAGTAGAAGTATAAATAGTATTAGAATAGTAATTTAACAAATCCAGATAGTAAATAGAAGACACTACAAATTTATATTATATACAAAGAAATAACACGTAACGATATTTAAGGCTGGGACAAGGAGCGAGCGACACTAGCTCTGCGCAGATTAACTTAATCTTGACTGGCGCTCGACTGGTTAGCTAGTGAGTGGTGATTTATAGGGAGTCACCCCTCTCCAACAAGTATCATAAGCAAGGTTATGAAAAATAATTATTTAGCACCTGATTTTTTTATTGGTTAGTTAACATTTGCATAGACCCACATTGTCCTACAGATTGCGTGGTATGTCATCTTGGTCCAACAATCAAAAGTTGTCAATACCGCAGGACTATTTTTTTATTAGTAACTAACTGTAGTGATATTTAATAAACATGCCACTATTGGGCAAAATTGTAAAACAATCGACATAAAAGCCTCTATTGGGAAATGTATTAGTATTAATGTACAAAAATATAACAATAAAGATTTTTATTCAAGTATCAATTTTACCACCCTGTATAGTAGATATAATGTGTTGTATAACAGTAGAAGAATCTAGACGCTATTGATTTGTACTTATATATTTAAAAATTTACTTACAAATCCATAAATAGTATCCAAGTACCTGACAAAAAGCTGCACTTGAGTATAAGTCAAGTAAATTTCCATTTAAATACCGCACAACATAATTAGTATCAGCAAATTGCTTAATAAGTATTACTATACGAAATTTCATAAGTGATAGAACATGTACTCAGGTTGGGTATGCGATTTTATAAGGAGTCATAGAAGACATTTTATCAAAATTTAATTTCGGAAAAATAATTTTGCTCTGAGAGAGAAGAGTAATGCAATAACAATGAAAAAAACAATTCCAGTAGTATTTTTTGCCCTCTTTTAAAATAATAACATTAATATGATTTATACATAAGTTAATGATCAATCGGACATAATTTAGAGCCAGACTGTCTGATTGTTTAGATCTTTCTGTAATGTTCAGCTGAGCCATTTACTCCAGAGTCATTTATTTATAACGTTGTAATTTATTTAGAGATCTGTCTAAACCATAGTTTCTCAACCTTATTTTGCTCACCGCCCAGTTTGAGAATATGTTTTTTTTCTAGAGCCCCCCATCTTAATTGTACTTACCATCTGTCGCGAATTTAAAACGTAAGATATTATATTATAGTCGTAAGATAGGAATATGACCCCTATCCTATTTCTGTGTTTAAAATGATGAATGAAAGAAGAATGTTTCAATGGGAGCAATTAAAACGAATGCTTAGTTATATTGACGAATATTTTTTTAGACATTCAAAAGACATGAATTTATGACATAACTAATGAGAAGGTTGAATTTGATGCATTTGAAGGAGTTTGTTAATATCAGGCTCGATTTTACTTAAAAACAACCGTAAGTCACCGCGTTCAGTAACATGAGGCCGATTTCTCTTTTTAGTTACCAACGTTGCTACAGCACTAAATTCACGTTCAGCTAAATAGGAAGATGGGAATGCTATCAGAAATCGTTGAACAATAAACCATAATCCTGGGTACAGTTGTGAAATCGGCTTCTGCAGCCAAATTTATTGGTAGCCATTCTTGAATTTAATTTTTAATTCTTCATTTGTCGTCAGTTCTATTAGTTCTTCTTCTAACTGGGATGATTCTGCTGTGTTAACATTTGAAAAACGATCCAAAACCCAGTCTGGTATGTCCATGTTTAAAACGTCCTGGAATCGTTCCTTGAAATCTCTGTGGAGGTTTTCCAAGTGTTGACAGTAAACAAGCAAGTCGACGTTATTGAATGATACTCCTGATAAATTTGTGAAGTTATTGAATTCCCGTCTGCCGGTATTTCTTTTGTATAATAGTAGTTTGGATACGAAAGCAATGCTATTTTTTGTCTTAATGAAGTTTAAGTCAACACCTTGAAGTGGAAGGTTGACATCATTAAACAATTTATACAGGTCTTTCAAGTACGCAATATCGTTCTTTGATGAGATGAGGTTGTCGCGCAATTCTAGGTCTTTGTTTTCTAGGAACTCTATCACAGAACCAAACAAATTGAAAAATCGTGTCAAGTAAGAGCCTTTTGACAGCCATTGGCAATGCAAAGCTGACTAAATAATCTGTCATTCAACGAGTTACTTCTGATTTTATTAATTGTGATCTGATGACATATTGCAGTGATATATGGAGGCATTCATTCAGATTTTTCGCAACCAAATGCTGGCGATGAATTACGCAATGCACAGCAAGCACGTCAGGAACTTTATTTTTTAAGCACGCTATGAAGCCTTTGTTTCGCCCTGTCATAGCCGGTGCGCCATCCGTAGCAACTGACAAAATATTATTCAAAGGAATTTCCTTTTTAGCACAAAACTTTTCCAGAGTATTAAATATAGTTTCTCCTTTTGTATCCGTTTCCAAATTTGTAGCAAATAATAGTTCTTGACATATTTTCTCATCCTTAATGAACCTCACGTATGACAATAACAATACTTCATTGGTAGAAAAAGTGGACTCATCCAGCTGAATTGAAAATTGACAAGTCTGCAGATAATTGCACAATGATTCTTCAATGTTTTTAGCCATCTCATCAATTCGTCTTTGCACAGAACTATTGCTCAAAGTGTGTGGTTTTCCTGTTTTAGCAATCAATAATGGGATATTGTACGAAGCTCGAACTCCGTCATCGTCTTGCTTAGAAGCTGATGAAAAAAGTTTTGATATAGTTGGCTGAATTTCGTACTTCTTTTTCGTGTCTTGAAAATAGGTCACATCTTTGTCCGGGTGTATTTTATTAAAATGATCTTGAAGTCTAGGCACATAAGTAACTAGTACAAATAAGGCACAATGGCGATGATGGATTTGTGCGATTTTCGATAAATTCGTATTTGACGTATACACTCAAGTTTGCGCGTTTACCACTAAAAAAAAACCATTTGCCGTATCACCGCTCTTCGACAGCAGTTCCCTTAAAGCCTCGCCTAGTATCGGAATACTGGGTCTCGAAATCTGGAGCGATTGCCAATTCCGTGGCCATCTGGAGGGCAAAGCCAAATTAGCTTGAAAGAAGCTGGGGGTCATTAATAGAGCACGGCAATACTTCAAGCCGGCCCACATTCTAGCACTGTACAAAGCGCAGGTCCGGCCACACATGGAGTATTGCTGTCATCTCTGGTCTGGCGCACCCCAGTATCTGCTCGATCCATTTGACCGCGTGCAACGCAGATCAGCTCGAATTGTCGGGGACCCTCTGTGAACGGTTGGATCACTTGGCGTTGCGTAGAGACATTGCTTCATTGTGTGTCTTCTACCGCATTTATGACGGGGAGTGTTCCGAAGAGCTGTTTAACCAGATTCCTGCCGCCGAATTCCACCTTCGCACGACACGCCACAAATTAGAAATTCATCCCCACCATTCCTCCACAGTGCGGTTTTCAAGGAGCTTTCTTCCTCGTACTACTTAGCTGTGGAATGAGCTTCCTTGTGCGGAGTTTCCAGGACGATACGACATGGGTACCTTCAAAAACAGCGCGTACACCTTCCTTAAAGGCCGGCAACGCTCTTGTGATTCCTTTGGTATTGCAAGAGAATGTGGGCGGCGGTAATCACTTAACACCAGGTGACCCGTCCGCTCGTTTGTCCTCCTATTTCATAAAAAAAAATACAATCCGCACAATACTGCCGCCTCTTTATTTTTTGCTTCCGACATGGTTTGCACATTACAGATACGTGAGTAAAAGATTTACTTCTAAAAATATAATATAATTTAATCTATTTCATCTTGAAATAATAAAAACCATTCGGAATAAGCCATTTTAGTGAAATAAATCTGAGATTTTATGGTAGGGGTTGACCGCGGCCCCAAACCGGTTCGCTTGCCAGTTTAGATTATAAACATACACAAAACATCGATTAATAATTATTAATTAATGTTTTGTGTATGTTTATTTTATTATAATTTCAACAAATATTAAGTATCTTTTGGAAATTAAAATTTATATAATCTTAATCTCTGTAGTTTAACCTAGATTGTAGTACTTTTTATTTTATAGTTTTTAGTAATGACAATTTTAATCCATTGCTCGTCCTACCAAAATACGTGCACACGTGATAAAAATGATTACAATACCTACAATAACAAAAATTAAACGATATTAATTTTTATTTTACTTTAGTACGTGATTAGCGTGTATTTTTTTGCCTTTTTAGACTATATTTTTTAATCTACCCACGCCCCATCTGCGCCATCTCAATGCCCCCTAATTTTCTCTGGGTCTTCTACTGCCCCCCCGAAAGTCTCAAACGACCACAAGGGGGCATTATCGCCCACGTTGAGAACCTATGAACTAAATTAATATTTTTGCATTGATCTATAAAGAGAAACAATTTTTATTTTATCTACGAACGAAAATTGTGCAAAAGGATACCTACCTAATTTATGTAAACAAATCGTATTTTCGCCACAATCCCGACACTGGAATTCCTCCAGTATATTTTAATTCCTTACTAGTTACCTATTTTAAACACAAAGCACACAGCAACTTCTTTTTCCAATATAAACACTAAATATAATTAACAATAAACAAATCAACACAAAACAAATAACTAATGTAATTAGCTTAATTATTCACGCCCGTATAAGTACACGAATGACGAAAACACAACAACTAAAAAAATGGCGCTGTCATTGTTGATTAGTGAACAATATATTTTTATTTCCGGAAATGTCATATTTTATATCTCACAATCATGAATCACGTCATGTGCGATGTCAGCACTCTTATGGGAGCTCAATAAGGTTGAAACTCGGACACTAAGCGAACAAGACACGTCATAATAATTACTCATAAATCTTAATGTAGGTTTCATTTCAATGGTCATATTTAAGAACAATATGCATAGTAATCGTATATTTTTTGCTGTGGTCGTATAACCTTGACAAATAAATTTTGTTATAGAAATTGAACGTATTCTACTAGGCTTCAGTAAGCATTATCGGAACTGCTTACTGTGAGTATTTAGTATATCGCGTAACGAAAAACTTACTGGTTGGGTGTTCAATAGAAGTTCGATTATAGAATAAAAGAACTAAATTTATCTGAATTATCTTGGAATCTAGTGTAGGTATATTAATTACTCTAAATATGGTAGGTAGGCTATGCCTATTGGCATATATGGAATGCACGCCCCTGATCCCCACCATCTGGATGTGTGGCGGTCCTCCACAGTGCGGTTTTCAACGAGCTTTCTTCCACGTACTACAAACCTGTGGAATGAGCTTACTTGTGCGGTGTTTCCGGGACGATACGACATGGGTACCTTCAAAAAAAGCGCGAACCTATACGTATGTAGGTTTAAAAACATAGAAAAGGTTACATACAAACGGCCTTACAAATAAAATTGGCATAAAGTTATAACTAAGCATAAACCAAGAATATGTAAAATGTTTACAAATAGACATTTTGCTTACGAATGGTTTGTTCGGACGTATAACGTTTCCCGCGTTTATTTGCAAGGCACCTTGTCTTTTTCATTGTCATTTTCTTTGTTTATCATGAGTTATAACTTTATACCAAGTTTATTTGTAAGGCCGAAAGTGCATGTTGGGAGTACCACAAGAATAACTGCATCTTACGTGCACTGCATTACTAGGAACACATAGATACATGGTAGTTAACCGGTAAATAAAATCAATATCATGAAACCTAGGAATTGCGCTCATTGAAATTGAATGTTCTGTGCAGTATAATAAATCAATAGCATACATGAATAGGTACCTCATCTATCTTATAAAGTCCTAGTAATGCAATGCAGAATACATGCAGCTCATATTTGCCTGTGAATTGTTTATTTCGATAAACAAAAAACAAATGATTGTCCAGGACTCAATAATGTGATACTGAAAACCAGTGTTACATTGGCGCCACGCCATTACAGCGTATTACTGAGTTAGCTACATTTGGTGACATTCACTGCCGCACATTACCTACTTTTTCGATTTTAGTAATAAATTGTATTATTTAATTGGTTTTATTACTTAGTTCTAAGAATTTATTACTCATTCTGGTTTGTTTGTTATTTAATAATTGTGTGGTGGTGTTTGTTATCAATAAATTTTTATTCTATTATAATAATTGTAATACTAAAGGAATTAAGTGATGTATAGCTATGTATAATAAAACATCTCTATAAATAGATGTCCGCAGAAGTTGGAACAAACAGACCGATAATAAGGTTCACATACCGTATAAGTATCCATAATTATATTAAAGTATAAAGATACAAAATTAATGCTATATATATGATATTCTTTATATATTGACTTACTGCCGTTCCCTATATACTATCTACAGCTGTCAATAATCTAAAGCTGTCCCAATATACCCGATAAGTCATTCTTATCGCCTTATATTGGGACGCGTGAATTGAAATTTCCATAGAAACTTCTATCGCTATACGTCGTCCCATTGACAGACGTACGATAAGGTGAGTTACCGTCGATAAGTTTATTGGGACAGAAGTCAACGACAGTTACGATTTTTATCTCAAGTAAGAGATAGACTGAATATTGCGAACGGCCGTAAAAGAGAAGGGTGAATTGAAAGAAGGACTCACAAAGAAGTGTACCGTACAATCGTACATTTTCAAAATAGAATGTATTTACTTACCAATCGTCAAAATCAACCATCGATTCAATATGACATACCTCTGACCTTAGAAGTTATAAACTTTAAGCTGTACGTTTCAATTTTTGTAAAAGAAACATTTAATTTTAACTTGTATTTGCCATTTTAGAATTAGCTATCTCGGTTTCATAATCATTCATCATCAGCCGGAAGACATCCACTGATGAGATTGCAAGAGAATGTGGGCGGTTGTGATCACTTAACACCAGGTGACCCGTACGCTCGTTTGTCCTCCTATTCCATAAAAAAAAAACATAATTTATTAATTGATGTCAATAATTAGTGTAGTTTTTAAAACATAGAAAAGGACATACAAAGTGCATGTTGAGAGTACCACAAAATAGCTGCATCTTACGTGCAATGAATTACTAGGAACACATAAATACAGAGCTGTAACTCGGTAACTAGAATCAATATCATGAAACCTAGGAATTGTGCGCTCATTGAAATTGAAAGTGCTGCGCAGTATAATAAATCAATAGAATACATGAATAGATACCTCATCTATCTTATAAAGTCCTAGTATTCCAATGCAGAATGCATGCAGCTTTTTTCAGATGCAGAATTTTGTCTATGGATTTTGACTAAAACCTAAGAAACAATGACATGTATACAAAGTTTCACTCCAACCCGACGTTTTAAAGTGGGTGAAAATTAAGCTCAAAAGTTCCGCTACTTAGATTAGTAATAAAAGCTTCTTAAAAATAACCAAAGGTACTGTATAAAAGTTTTCATTGCTTAACAAACTTTGTATACTATAAGTTTCTGGTTTTTAATAATGAAAACAAATTTTTTGAAAGTATATTAAAGTGAAACTTTTATTACATCGTCTCAAACTTTTTCTTCTGTGTGTTGCATGTCGCGTGACGCTCGGGCGGCACCTATAAATAATATAAAAGGCATTTATTTCAGGCATGATAGAACCCATAGTAACAAAAATTTTTTACAAAAAACTGTAAAGGGGAGCCAAGTTAAAAGTAAAATTAGACTTAGAACTAAGTTCTATAGTTCGCTTAATAGATGCAACTGCGTTCGGGTGGAAGAGTAGGTTCGAACTCAACACACTTGATAAAGGTTTTTTATTTTATGAAAATGTAAAGCATAATATATAAATTTGTTTTTTTTTCTATGCTGATATTAATACCTATGTTATTTTGTGAAAAAAAGTTTCACTTGCATCGTGGTTTCATAAAACCACAC
>CATIXQ010000004.1:24522752-24576820 GCA_949711755.1 Leptidea juvernica | reverse complement strand
GTACTTTGAAGAACCATAAAATATTACATACCTGTGACAAACCTTACTTATGCAATGTTTGTGGTAAGAGTTTCAGTCATTCAGGAATTTGCGTTATCTACCTGGATCTATGTTTGTGGTTAACTCATTACAAGGTAAAAATTTATAGTTACAAAAAAGAATATCGAAAAATGTGCAAAAAATTAATAAATTTCTCCTTTCGTTAAAATTAGCATCGCAAGCGCAGAAGATTTTTGATGGTACCCATGTCGTATCGTCCCGGATACACCGCACGAGCAGCTCATTCCACAGCTTTGTAGTAGGTACGTGGAAGAACATTTGTAACAGGAAAACGATGTTCAAAACCTTTCTGATTTTTTGAGGTGAAGAATTTTTTTTTTTTTTTACAAATGCACAACACCTTAGCTTAGAAAATATATTTGTTGATATATTATTTGTTTTAAATCAATTATGCTTCTATGAGAACTAAACTCAATGAAGTAGTTCAAATATTAATTGAATATCATATAAGCTACATTAATATCAGATTTGAGTATTGTATTATCTATTGGTAGAGATAAGTCATTGTTTCTGGTTTGATATTGTATGATATTTTATTATAATATGTTTATGGACTTTGCAGTTAAGCATATTTATTTTTACACATATTCATTAAAATCTACAGTATTTCATTCACATTTCTTCAAACAATACAATATGTTCAGGTATCCCTACTTTTATATATTCCTACTGTGACACATTTATAAAACATGAACATGTTATTTTCTTTGTAGGTTTTAGTTTTAAATGCATATTCATGGAACTGCAGTGTGGAATTATTAATCGACTTCAAATAGAGAAGGATCTCAATTCCGTTATTTTTTTATGTTTGTAACCTCATAACTTTCGACTGGATGAACCGCATGTGTGGTCCCATTGCAATTTGGTCCAGATCTGACAATGGCATCCAGGAGAAAAACATAAAAAACTTAACTTTGCATTATGTTCGCGACAAATCGTATAACTCGATATTACGCCAATTTCAAGGGTAGTTTGATGAGAGTTTCCATGACAAAGTAACGGAACTCTTCAATTCTGAGAAGCAAATTAACTTATCAATAAATTAATTATCTTTTATATTCTATTTGTGAGCATTTTACACGGTTGATTGTTGTGGCTTATATAAGCTAGAGTGCTAAGTTCGAGTATTCATTAGGTACTTATTGTGAATATTTGTAAGGAGAACTCTGCCCAAATTTTAATTATTATATTGTGACTATTGTATTGTAATAGTGATAATAGTAATTCTAAGTGGAAAATGTCAAGTAATAAAAGTCCAATTACAGATATTACCATTTTATTATGAGTTTAAATTACCAACCCTTTCTACAAAAATTATTAGTAAAATAGAATAGAATAAAAATTTATTGATAATACCACACAATTATTATATAACAAGCCAGAATGAGTGATAAATTCTTAGAACTAAGTAATAAAACCAATTAAGTAACACTATTTATTACTTAAAAGTAGGTACCTACTGTGTAGGTACTCAACCACAGTAGACATATGTACCAGTCCGGATACTACCTACAAACTTTCGAAATGACACACTAAGCAGTTTTCGCGGTCAATACGAGTCGAGTGTCACGATGTTTGTTTCCGCGATCTTTTTAAAAATGCCAGCGTATTGCGTGGTATACGGCTACTTGAACTCGGCTCCATCAAAACTCCAGTTTTCGTTTTTTAAACTATAAAGTAGTATAGTATATAATAATTATTATCTTATAGTAGAATTATATTATTATCATAATTATAATAATAATAATGACATGGCTGTTAACCAACAGGTTCGTCGAAATAAGAAGAACCTCTCTGCCGCTTGGATTAATTATAAGAAGGCCTATGATTCGGTGCCTCATACGTGGTTGAGACGAGTACTTGAACAGTACAAAGTTGATAATGGTCTATGTACCTTTCTTGGCTCATGTATGAGGCAGTGGACCACAGCTCTATGTCTCCATGATGCGGCAGGGAATCTTAACATTTCGGAACCTATAAGGATTGAGCGGGGTATCTATCAGGGTAATAGTCTGAGTCCTTTGTGGTTTTGTCTAGCTCTGAATCCCTTAGATGTTGTACTGAGGAATACTAGTTTAAGGTTTCAGTTTCGTAAGCGAGGAGAAACAATTTCTCACCTCTTATATATGGATGATCTAAAGTTATATGCACGGAATACACATTTAGTCATGACATCGGAATGGAATTCGGTGTAGATAAATGTGCGACCATACATGTACTCAGACGCAGGGTTGTAAATAGCGAAAATATACAACTCTCAGAGTCATTATTTCTCAAATCAGTAAGTGCGATTGAAACCTACAAATACCTTAGTATATCAGAATGCCTCGGATTTTTAGATAGGGACATTAAACAGCTGGTGACGGTACATTTCTTTAACCGACTAACTAAAGTTTTAAAAAGTCTCCTGTCTGGTGGAAACAAGGTACGTGCTTTCAACAGCTGGGTAATGCCCCTATTAATATACACTTTCGGCATTCTAAAGTGGACTCAGACCGAGCTTGACGCCCTAGATAGAAAGGTCCGTAAACTACTGACGACATACCGGATGTACAATCCACGCTCATCTTTGATGAGATTATACATCTCACGGAAATGTGGTGGCCGCGGGTTTCTAAGTGCCAAAAACCTGCATAATCGTGAGCTGTATAATCTCAGGGAATATTTCCTACGTAAAGAATGGGCAGTGCATCGAGAAATTGTGGCAGTAGACAAAGGACTTACTCCGCTCTCTTTATCCAAAGAGAATTGGCGAAAACCGGTGATACTCAGTACTCAAGATCGCATGAATGTATCGAGGAGTAAAGAGCTTCATGGACGGTTTCATCGGGCTCTCTACGGACCTGATGTAGACACGATTTCGTCTGTGACCTGGTGGCGATTTGGTGACCTCTTTGGGGAAACTGAAGGTTTTGCCTGTGCAATTGCTGATGAAGTTATCAAGGCGAATAACTACCGGAAATACATCATGAAGGATGGCACAGTAGACATATGTCGGGCGTGCCATTATCCTGGTGAGTCTATCAGATATATTATTTCCGGTTGTTCTCGTCTTGCCAATGGAGAGTATTTGCACAGACACAACCAAGTAGCCAGGATTATCCATCAGCAACTTGCTCTTCGGTACAATTTTGTGCATTTTGAAGTCCCGTTTTATAAGTATACTCCGGAGCCAGTTCTGGAAAACAGCCGTGCCAAGCTCTACTGGGACCGATCTATCATCACGGACAGAACTGTCATTGCTAATATGATTATTGAAACGACTTATTATGAAACGACTATTGGGACAATTATTGTTGAATCAACTTCCCACATGTCAGTAACCTCGTGTGCTAAGTCTAGGTACTTGGACAAAATGTCTATTTCAGCTTTAACAAGGTTATCATCACATGGAATGGTGATATCAACAATAAATGCCCGACGCTCTAACCAATCTACCATCACAATATCAGGCTTATTAGCAATGATAGTTCTGTTGTACCAATTACACAGGGCCGTCTGAATTTATTTAAATCTTACCTATTCAATAAATTGCAAGTAATGCCTTTAGAGGAAAATAACCCCAATGTTTTATATAATAATTTTTTTAATTTATTTAATACTGAATTTAAAAAAATATTTACATCGAAGACTATTACAATTAATACTAATACCAAATTTAGTGAATGGGCTACAACTGGAATTCATAAGAGTAGAATGAGGCTCTACAGCCTCTATGATGAAAAACTCTCAACCATAATCCACTCTTTCTGGAATATGTAAAAAAATATTCAAAAACATTTAAACATGTTTGTCAAGCAGCAAAATCTTTATACTTAAGAAATAAAATAAGACATTCTAACGATAAAATCAAAACTACTTGGAAAATTATTAATAATGAAACTGGTAAAACAAAAGATCAAAACTCTGAGTTTAATCTAAATATTAATTATGTAATTGTAAAATCAAACTTAGATGTTGCTAGAGCTTTTGAAAATTTCTTTACCAATGTTCCCATATCTACCACTAAACATTTAAACTTCAGGGCAATATCATTACTTTCTGCAAATGTTACTAAATGTTCAAATAATTTCCAATTTAAGTATGTTAATATCTCGGATATCATAAAGTCATTTAAAGAGATTAATGTTAAAAAGACAGCTGACCTCTGGGGTATATCTGTTAAAGTAATAGGCTCTCTGATTGATATAATAGCGCCTGATCTAGCCCTAATATTTAACAAATGTATAGACTGTGGCACATTTCCAGACCTCATGAAGCGTAGCAAAATAATACCTTTATTCAAGTCGGGTTGCTCATCAGATCCCTCTAATTATAGGCCTATTTCAATTTTGCCTACCCCGAGTAAAATATTTGAAAAACTAATACTGTGTCAACTACGCGCTCATTTTAACATAAATAAAATTATACATGATAAACAATTTGGATTCACTCGGGGACGTTCAACTGTTGACGCAGGTGTTGCATTAATGGAACATATTTTTAGTGCTTGGGAGGATTCACAAGATTCTTTAGGAATCTTTTGCGACCTTTCCAAAGCGTTTGATTGCGTCCAACATGAAATTCTAATCAGGAAATTGCAACACTATGGCATAAGAGGAAGTGCATTAAATTTATTAATCTCATATTTGAATAACAGGATACAGTATGTTGAAGTTAATAGTGTAAGGTCTTCAGGCTCCGTGTTAGGAATGGGTGTCCCGCAGGGTTCAATTCTCGGACCATTTCTGTTTTTAGTTTATATCAATGACCTACCCTATCTTATAAAGAACACACATGATATAGTATTGTTTGCGGATGATACATCACTATTATTTAAAGTTAATCGACATGCAACTACTATTGAACATGTAAATAATGCTATTTCTAAGGTAGAACAATGGTTCAAAGTAAACAATCTTCTTTTGAATGGTAAGAAAACGAAATGCTTAAAATTCATATTACCAAATGTAAAAAAGATTAACACACATATTAAATTAAATGGAGAAATGTTGGATCTTGTAAATAAGACAGTGTTCTTGGGTATAACTCTAGATGAGAAGCTTCAGTGGGGTGACCATATATCTGCCTTAGCAAACAGATTAAGCTCTGCAGCATATGCGGTTAAGAAGATAAGAGAACTGACTGACATAGATACGGCCAGAATAGTATATTTTAGTTACTTCCACAGCATTATGAGCTATGGTATCCTTTTATGGGGTAATGCTGCTGAGATCGATACGATATTTGTGCTGCAGAAGGAAGCCGTTAGAGCCATTTATAACATGGGATCTAGAATTTCGTTAAAGAATAAGTTTAAAGAAATAGGTATTATGACAGTGGCCTCACAATACATTTACGAGAATTTGATGTTTGTACAAAAGAATAAAAATAAGTTCACAAAACTAAGTGACTTACATAGTATTAATACTAGAAATAGGGGTAGACTTGTCATGCCTGCCACAAGACTCCATAAAGTCAGTAATTCCTTTAGGTGTCAGTGTGTTCGCTTCTATAATAAACTCCCCGAACATATAGCAAATATGTCTATAAATAAATTCAAAGCCTTCACAAAAAGTAAATTAAGCAGCAAAGGCTATTACAATATCCAAGATTATTTAAATGATAAAGCAGCCTGGAATTGAATTGATCTACTTAAAGTGTTATTTGTTTTATGTGATTTTAATTGTTTGATGTTATTTATATTACTTATTTGATTTGTTTGATTTTAATTTTATCTGTTTGATATTATTTATTTATTATTATGAAATTTAGTGTATGACTGAACTTAAGCCATTGTAAATCAATGTTATGAGTTCAATAAACGTTTTGATTTTGATTTTGATTATATAGGTAAGGAGGCATATGATGTTTTACAACTCCAAAAAGTAAAACTGCAAAATGCGTGCGCCTACGACTTTCCATATTGGGAACTTTGGCATCGTTCAGATATGGTGTTATGTGGGATCGTGGTGGAATATCCCAGCAATAGCGAGCACACGCGTTTTGAATGCGCTGAATAGAATTTTGTGTACGAACAAGTATGCGATCGCCATAAACCGTATCACCGTAGGTTAATTTAGAAAGCACCAGTGCATCACATAGCTTCTGCCGGAGTTTAGGAGTGATGTGATTTCAAATACGGTAGAGTAATTTTAGGCGATAAAAGCAATTGCATATTACTTGGTCGATATGTTTGTCAAACCTTAAGCTTTCATCGAACACAATGCCAAGATTCCGAGCTTCATTCACGCGTGCCAGCGATATTCCCTTAATATGTATCAATGGATTAGCTTGTTCAAAGTTTTTTATAAGAGAAGGTGTACCAAGAATCATATATTTAGTCTTATCTGCATTCAAGGCACTTCGTTCCGACACATTCCACAACGTCTATCAAGGTGGTGGTACTCCTACCCCTTCTGAACCCAGATTGCAGGCTTGGAAGTATGCCATTAGTTTCCAAGTAAGTCATAATTTGGCCATGTACAACTTTTTCTAATACCTTAGACATACATGGGAGAATGCTTATTGGTCGAATGTCTCTGAAGTCTAAGGGATTTCGAACCCATATTTTTTGTCTTGCATGTTCAGCTTCCAAAAGTTCTTCGGTTTCAGATACCACCGCGTTTAATACTTCTTTAACTACTTCTTGCAGTTGCACTCGCACTAATCAAAGTGAATACAGGCCTTTAAAAAGGCATGGCCATATTATCATACATGTTGTCATATTATGGTTACCATCTTCCTCTCCGCATCGATTTTTCCTCTAAAATAAATAATGTAAAATACCTAGGTACTACGATTTTATTTGTTAAATATTAGAGCAGTTTGTAACGACCTAACCTCAGAAATAAGAAATACCAAAACATTGACTTCTTTTAAGGCGAGTCTTCAAAGACATATCTAAACTAATATATACTATAAATTACATTTGTGTTTTTGTATGTATGTTTGTAATGTTTTCACACAACAACTACTGGACCTATTTTAAAATTCTTTCACCATTAAAAAGCTGCATCTTCAATGAGTGACATAGGCTATATTATATTTTCAAAAAAAAAATAGGGATCCTTAATAAAAATGTAAAAATACATTGTATATAAAAAACAATAATCAAACCATATTGTTTATACCTCTGTATAAATAATTATCCCATTAAATGATATTTTAAAAGACCATTTAAATACCTGTAAAATACTTTTTAAATTATTAAAATCGGACATTCCATTCAAAGATTTAACGAATTAAAAAATGTCAATCTAAAGAGAATGCAGTAATAAAATAATACCGAAGTGAAAAATAACTTTTACGTTGACAAAAATAAATCTATAGTCCGACTTACGGCCATTCCCAATATACTATCTACAGATAGAGATAAATTACTACCTTCTGCTGTCAGTAATTCGCTGTCAATAATCTGAAACTGTCCCAATATACCAGATAAGTCATTCTTACCGCCTTATATTGGGATGCGTGAATTGCAATTTCAATACAAACTTTGTATCGCTGGTAATCTATACGTCGTCCCATTGAGAAACAGCGTGTACGGATAAGGTGAGTTACCGTCGATTAGTTTATTGGGACAGAAAAGTCAACGATGGTTACCATTTTTTATCTCAAGTAAGAGATAGACCGAATATTGGGGTTGGGATAGAAGTTTGTATGGAAATTGCAATTTACGCGTCCCAATATAAGACGATAAGATTTACTTATCGGGTATATTGGGACAGCTTTTTAGTTTATCATCTCATTATTAGTGGAGGTTATTTATTTATTGCCAATAATTGATAGCTGATAAATAAAATAACTGCCTATAATGGTTTCAACAGATTTTAATAAGGTTTGACGATAACAACCTCTCAAATGATTAATTAACAACAGTTTAAAATGAGTTCAAGTAAATTAAATTATAATAGAAAAAGTAAATGATACATTCCAAAACCGAAAACACCGCGAATTGCATAGATTCTGAATTTATTAGCGTCATGTGTATCGTAAAAAGTTCACTGAGGACTGCAACAATTATTAATATCTTATTTAATGAAATTGATCGCGGACTGACAACGTGACTACTCAAGGATTATGCAAATTAGACATATGATTTGAAAAAAAAAACGGCCACGGCTGTAGACTAGTATTAATACCTACAATAAGTATATCACGGGTCAAGCGATAACATTGTGCTTTATTCACATAGATGGCGCTAAAAGACGCTTACATCGCGCTAATAATATTTGAATAAGTTTTGTAAGGTGAGATATTGAATACGTCGTAGTTAAGACGTAAGTCCAACAGAACAAACAAAAAGATATTTTTGAAGAGTGGTGTGTTACTTGAATACCACTTAAATTATAACCTTTGAGTAGAGATAAATAGCTTTAGAGGCAGAGGTGTGTCATTGAAGGTTTTTAAATTAATTCAATTTTACTGATTTTTGTCAATGGTCAAACAAGTTGAAAAAACTGTTAAAGCGTCAACGGGTTTTCAATAATCGGGTAATGCATTAATTATTAATTTAATAGGTTCATATTATTATTGGAATGTGTTTCTCGAATTTACCGAAACGTAAACAGTTTTTGTTATGAAATAACTGTTTCGAAAACTATTTATTTTTGAACACGTAGGTATCTAATATCATTATTTTTCAACTGGCGGATTCTTACTTTGTTCGTTTCGTAATAATTCGTTATGGAGTATATTGTATGGGCTGACAACATTTTTATACATTTAAAATTCACCAAAACGAATACTTCATACTTGGTAATTTGGTATTTAATAACTTATAACAATGTTTTATTGCTACGTCAGTATTTTTAGTTTGAGATTAATACGGCTCTAACGAACTGTGGTTGGTTGGCGCGCCGGAATTCAATATTTATAAAATTATTACCAATATGAACGTTTGTCTCCGAGTCTGGGTCTTTATTTGTATTTACGCTAGATAGATCCTTACTGTGATGGAATTTATTAGTCAAACTTTTTTATCATGTACCTTCCTACCTACCTCAAGTCAAGCTGTATAATCTAATCAATTAATATCGTGTCGTACCGCAATACAACACTACTTAAGGCGACACTAAATGCCGGCGACCTTGAGCGATATGAGTTCACGGCTCCTATATAACAAAGCCAAAATTTTCAAAATTCTTGGGTCGTAAATGTAACATTTTAACAGGCCCAAACTGCTTAATTGCTTACAATCCTCATTATTGATTACTAATCTGAATAAATGTACCTACATAAAAAAGTAAAATCTATAAGAACAACTTTTATGATAGTAGTATACTAAGCAAATGCATGATGCCGAGAAAAAACTTGTTTAACTGCAACGAAAACTGGTAGTTCATAATAGCTCTGGAGTGCTAACTTTAACCAACAATAAGCATTAGCAACCTACAAGTAAGACTTAAGGGTATGTGTAACAGGATAAAGTAGTGTTCATAGCTCTAAATCCTATATTTTCACCACAAAACTTGTCTAAAAACAGCTTGTTTGCATATTTTCTGTTTACCCTTCGCCTTAAGACGTAACACACTGCGATACGACCTCAATAACATCATGCGCCCGCCACCCGTCACCCTACGACTTATGGAATGTCATATTAAATATTAATTTAAAAATTCATATTATATTATTAACATTGCTAAATTTAATTTATACCTAGTAGCTAATAGCTATTTCTTCAATATAATATCAAGTCAACGTTTTTGCTCGCAGCTCTCAGCCGTTTTGAATTAATTACAACAAAAACGTTATAAGTTTATGACAGCAGATTAACGTTAACATTTTCTAATGAAATGACCTCCCCTTCGTACTTTTTCCAGAACTTAGAAGTTCATTTCATTTATGTACATGAGTTTATAACTAACTTAGTAAAGTAAAATTCTTTTATATGCATTTTTTTTGGTTTTTGTGTTTTTTTATATATTTTTTTGTAAGCATTTTAACTTTTTATTCTTTTTTTCAATTGTTATATGATTTTATATACATTTTTATTATTATTACATATATTTTGTAAAACGACGTTCATCCAAGTTCACGTTAAGGAACTCGAGTTTTTCCTCTTTGCTAGCTGACAACCTTGTTCTCCTTTGATTCAAAATTAAACCTGATTTCGAAAACATCCTTTCGCAAGGTACCGACGTTGCGACAATGTTCAATATATTATATCCTTGATAAATTTGGGTATAAAAATTTATGTATTTTCCACCATTCTGATGGACTGTTCCATTCCCCAGTTATGCTTACACGTGGCAATAAATCATCTGCCAGATAGGTGTCTACCTCTTTTATAGCTTTAGAACGTGTGCCTGTGGATGTGGATGCCCCCACAATTTGATCAAAGATACCCCAAGGACTAAACTTGTTAATTGGGCATCTTGACTTGAATTTGGGCCCGATTTGCAGAATCATTTTTTGTTATTTCGGCTGCAACCAAAGTTCGTACTCTATTTTTTGTTTTTATGGCCTCAGTATGATTTGCAAATCCCTGCATTTTAAATCTCGGGTCCGTAAACGTGCACAAGCTAAATGTCCCACTTTGTTCAATGTTCTTAAATCTGTCAGTAATACCCTATTTTAACAACAAAAGCACATCTAGGACGTCTAGCCTAGATGGAAGCCTCCTATTTCGATAATTTTGGTGCAGCATTCAGTTAAACGTGTCATTATTATTACGTAATTGCCTGTTAAGTATTTTTGGCCACTCGTGGTCCGGGTCACTTCTTCAAAGGGCTCCAACACCTTGCATAACTGTTCAAATGTTATCCAATCATCAGGACTGATAGTTGGCAAGTCTCTATCTGCTAGAGCCACTGTCGAAATGATGGCCTCTTTGATTTCTACAATTCGCTTCAACATATAAAGTTTAGAGTTCCACCTTGCTAACCTAGATGGCTTCTTAGATTAGAGATCGTAGATTTGTAACTAATTTTATCTTTACACTTGTTACAAACAGCTTTCCCAGTAGTATCGTCTTTTTCAAAATGGTGCCGTATTAAACTTGAATTCTTACGCGCCAACATTATTATAGTCAATATTTAAGTACAATTTTATACAATATGAATATGACACATTTTGTATTTTCTATAAATAGTCAATATTTACAATTTTATACACTACACTATGATACACTTTACGTTATCTAGTCAATATTTACAATTTTATACACTATACGATGATTCACTTTATAAACCACTGTTAATTAGAGATGGTCGGCCTCGCTGAGCGGCGTAAGCCAACCACGGACCTACCACCGTGCCGCAGTCCGCAGATCGCTCGCGACACGACGCGGGCTCGATCGCACTGCAGCAGGATACCACCGGACATAGCACCACGGACCAACCGGTCCCACCCAGTGCCCCGCTTGTAGTTGCAGGCGGCGTTTAAACTACTGAAAGGGGCCATCGCATCGCCCCGAACAGTTACCGCGAGGCCCGTAAGGACCTGCCCGGAAAACCCAGGACAATTTCTTATAATAATTTGTCACACTCACATTAATAACACTATTTTTGTAGAGTGATATGTTACTTGAATATCGCTTTAATAATAAACTATGACTTAGTTATGACTTAGATACATAATGGAAATAAAAACAGCGTCTTTCATTTGAAATTTACTTTAATATTTTCGTTACCTACCTATATTATCTAAACAATTGTATGTTAAATAAATGTATAAAAGTGATGTATCTATTATTAAATATAAGTAAACAGGGTTTATATTATCCCACATTTAAAAGAAGAGTTGAGCGATAACTATTTTATTACCTATTGAACCAAACATAATATAACAGACCTATAAATCACACAATTATAGCTGTAACAAAATACTAGTTGTTACCTACTAAATACTCCTAATCATTTGTCCAGTAACAGCTATTACTTAAATATCTGTTGTTACTAAAATACTAGTTGTTATTAAATACTTGTTCAGTAACAGTTGTTACTCAAATATCAGTCGTTCCTAAAATACTAGTTGTTATTAAATACGTCTTGTTCAGTAACAATTGTTACTCAAATATCAGTCGTTACTAAAATACTAGTAGTTACAAAATACTCCTAATACTTGTCACTGTTATTTTTGATATCTTGTCACAGTGACAACCGGTGATATTTTAATACCTGTTACAAATACCTGTGACGATAAATACGTCTCACCCCTACGTATAAAACTGTTTTCAAAACATATAATGAAAAACTGAAATCCATATAAATAAAAATGAATTGCTGTTCGTTAGTCTCGCTAGAACTCGAGAATGGACGGGCTGGACCGATTTGGCTAATTTTGGTCTTGAATTATTTGTGGAAGTCCAGGGAAGGTATAAAAGGTTTGAATAAACATGAAAATGCTCGAAATTAAATAAAAACAACAATTTTGATTTTCGGAAATCAAATTGAGAGCATGATTTAAAATCAATAACTAATTAGAATTTTTATATCTTTCTAAATTTCTCAGGAGGTAAAAAATAAAATTAATTTTAGCTAACTATAGTTGGTAGATTAACTACAGTTGTTAACTATGTATGAGATTATTTTTATGTACATTGATAAATTTTTAAGTTTTGTCGCAAATTCAGAACCTGACATTAAATTTGTTACATTATTTGAATTGCAAAATAAGATTTATGTCAATTTATATAATTTTCATCTATTGTCTAATAGGCAGAAATTGATGATTATTTTTAATTTAGACCAATATCTTTAACCGATTTATCTAATATTATGGAATTTTGGAATACCAAACAGAATTTTTATTTCAGCAATGCAATTAATAGTTTAAACAAACTAAAAATAACACGCTTATATAAATTAACCAAATTAATAAGCGTGTTTTTTAACTAATATTTATTTTGTTGATCTTTTGTGATGGTGGCACTTTAGTGTTAAGTGCGCGAGAACTTTTCTCACTTTGTTTGATTATAATAATTAAGGCGACACTAAATGCCGGCGACCTTGAGCGATATGGGTTCACGGTTCCTCTGTAACAAAGCCAATATTTTCAAAATTCTTGGGTCGAAAATGTAACATTTTAACAAGCGTAAACTGCTTAATTGCTTACAATCCTCATTATTGATTACTAATCTGAATAAATGTACCTACATAAAAAAGTAAAATCTATAATAACAACATTTATGATAGTAGTATACTAAACAAATGCAAGATGCTGAGAAAAAACTTGTTTAACTGCAAAGAAAACTGGTAGTTCATAATAGCTCTGGAGTGCTAACTTTAACCAACAATAAGCATTAGCAACCTACAAGTAAGACTTAAGGGTATGTGTAACAGGATAAAGTAGTGTTCATAGCTCCAAATCCAATATTTTCACCACAAAACTTGTCTAGAAACACCTTGTATGCATGTTTTCTGTTTACCCTTCGCCTTAACGACGCCGAGTTGAAGCAGCTATCAAATGTGTGAAGAGCTACCTCACGTTCTAACCGCAATGATGACCAGAAGAGACAGATCAAGAAAATAGTCGTATTGCTATGTCAGAATTGCATTTTTTAGTGAGTAACAATGAAGTATATAGGCTTAGAGTGTGTTAGAGTTCGTGCACATCAAACAGCCATAATATTATCATTCGAGCTGACAAAACACCTGCCGGTGAACACACAAGGAGGTTTAATTTGCCCACCATTGACGAAGTGGCTGTTATCATGTGACATATTTTATATATTTGACAGTTCTGCTATGAAACAATTTGATTACAAAAACAGGGTGCTTATTTTACGAAATGATTCATGATGTTATGAAATATTATTGACAAATTACCAAGCATTATTTTATTTATTACAGAACATCGTCTGACGGGTCAACTAGTTCAAAATAATTATAATATTAATTTTTCTATATTCACTTAGTGTGAATCTTGCGATTGATGCTTGCTGCACAGAGATTTTATATCAGTTTCCAATTTACTTAGATTAAATCTCAAGTCTCCGCGTTGTGTTATAACAAGTCGATTTAATTTTTTGTCAGTAAATCGTTTACAGCACTTAATCCACATTCAGCTAAATATGAAGATGGAAATGGTAGTAAAAGTTTATTGCATATTCTTGGAACCTGTTGATGAAACTTTCTTCTTCAACAATTTATTTACTGTGCAAGCTGATGGAATTCTCTTCCCACTGAAATCAGAAAGGCTCAAACTCTCCATTCTTTCAAAACATTGCTCCATAATTATTACTGTGACAAATAAATACTTCTTCTTCTTCTTGGAATTATTTACTGTGTGTTTATGTTTAAATTATATGCATATTGATAACACCACCTTCGGTTATCTTTTCAACTAAAACTACTCCATTACAGGTTGCCTGGTCGAAATCGCTCTTAAGCGATAAGGCCGCCTATTGGTTTTTGTAGTCTCGATTTTGTGGTGTGCAATAAAGATACTCGTATATTTCATTTTCATATCATTTCATTTCAATTTGCCTTTTTTGTTGAATTTGTCACCGATATCTAGCATTACATTTAAATAACCCAAAGCGAAAGGGCAAAAGCATTTTTAAATTGCCCCCCTCAACTATCAAATTGCTCCCCTGTGGAGCGTGGGCTCCATATTGGGAAACACTGGTCTAAATAGTACAAGTAGCGATTTCTAGTTTCTTTGCAAATAAATACAGACGTGATTTCATCACGGACCTGTATAATACCACTGGACAGGCTGTTCCATATAATTGACAGCAAATTTTTTGTGCCTATTTGAAGCGCTACTCGCGAGCTTCCAGAGAACTAATTTGACAAATAATACAAATGGGTGCGAAGAAACGTACAATACTCTGAAGTTTTTTTGCATTTTGAATTAATTTCATTCGTTTTTCGTGTTATTTATACTTCAAGCATCAACGTTATAAAGTACACAATTCTTTTTTGTAAATAGTTTAGTTTCCCACCATCTATCGATGTTTGCTGAGGTTGTTATCACTAGTTTTAGTACCGCATACTCTCGCTACATGGCCAACAGCGCCAAAATGGCGAATATCAAACAGACAAAAAAGCACTTTGACAGCTGCCAGTTCAGTGGTATATAGTAGAGGTCAGTGTGATTTTATGCTTTTCTCTTGGTTCGCCATTACAATCTAACTTGCTTGTGAAATTTATTGCGTAAATATCTTCAGAATAGTTTTTAAAGTGAAACTTTTATTACATCGTCTCAAAATTTTTCGTCTGTGTGTTGCGTGTCGCGTGACTGTCGGGCGGCGCCTATAGTTCGCAGCAGCTGACCGTGTACCTAATGTATAGACTATTACTCATTAGTGCCAGTGCCCCACGCTATTTTGTTTGTTTTTGTCAGTGTTTAATGTAAATGTTGTTTCTCAGTATTTAATGTAAATGTTGTTATTTATTCAAGTGAAACTTTTATTTGCTTTTGGTTACAACGACACAGCTAGTGAGTCCAAAAAACTGATCAACGAGGAAAGTGCAAAGAATAGTGGAAAAATGAATGACGATGAATTAATAAAATTATTCTTCCAAAAATTTTTAATTAAATGTCTATTATGTGAAAAAAGTTTACCTTTACCGTAGTTTCATAAAACCACATAATCCTTTTTTTTCAAATTTAATTCGATTAACCATTTTAATAGTTTCATTACCGAATAATACTCGGTATAAAATAAAAAGCATTATATTTAAATGACAAATATTTTAATAATTGCAATGTAACATTATTAAATCAAGGCTAGAATTGTTATCACAGAGCCCAACACGATCTTGCCGGCGAAATTGATATTGCCGGAGTCTGGTGAACTAGTCTGGAATAAGAAATGAGGTATGAAGCTTAGATATGCATACTTAGTTATGGACATAAGCTGCGAAAATCATAAAAAAATGAATAACAGGCTGCCGAACTCGATCAAAAGCAAAGCAACGCCTTAATAACACGAGAGATACTAAAACAATTAAATACATCAAGAATGAGCAGGGTGTTCTACTTACTAGCAACGCAGATATTTGCAAGAATTGGGAAGAATATTACTCTCACTTACTAAATGAAACCTACCCGAGCGAAAAATCCATCAAAACACCACCAACTTAAGGCCCAATCTTGGCTGTCACTCCAGACGAAGTCAGAGCGTCCATCCGACTCATGGCCAATAACAAGGCCACTGGGCCCGATGAGATACCAGCAGAGCTCTGGATAAAATTGGGAAAGCACGGAGAAAACTTTCTCACGCACCTCTTTAACAGAACTATCACAGATGGGATACCAGTTACATGGCGTAACAGCTTTCTTGTGCCATTTTATAAAAATAAGGGTGACATAAGATTATGTGGAAACTAAAGAGCCATGAAATTAATATCCCACACCCTTAAAATCTGGGAAAGAGTGATTAGCAGAAGGCTCCAGTTAATCACCAGTGTGACTGAAAACCAATGTGGCTTTGTAAATCGTAAGTCGACCACCGACGCAATCCACACAATACGAGTCCTTATAGAGAAAAAAAGGGAGAGTAAACAAGATCTACATATGGTCTTCATAGATCTAGAAAAGGCCTTCGACCGCGTCCCCAGAGTTCTCATTTGGCAGTCCCTGTGAGCTCAGAGCGTACCAAAATGGCTCGTGAAAATGGTGATAGACATGTACAGAGAAGTGAAAACTAAGGTGCGCTGCCCGGCTGGTCTGAGTGACCAATTTGACGTGGAAGTCGGCGTGCATCAAGGTTCAGCTCTCAGCCCTTTACTGTTTAACTTAGTGATGAACCACATAACAGCAGACCTTCAGAAAAAGCCTCCGTGGAACATCTTGTACGCAGATGACATAGCCTTCATTAGTGAAGACGTCGAGGAGCTATAGACCACACTAGAACAATGGCGCAGTGAAAATACTGGACTGAGAAGAAGACTGTGTATATCCACTGTAACTTCTTCAACTCAACACATGGCTCCATACAACTCCAGAACACCCCAATAAAAAGGGTAGAGTTTTTTAAATACCTTGGCTCTATCCTGACGAGGGACGGCACCATAGAGCTCGACGTCTCCAACCGCATTAACGCTGGCTGGATGAAGTGGCGGGAGCATACAGGCATGCTGTGTGACTCTAAAATGCCCATTCCAATAAAAGATAAAGTCTACAAAACTGCCGTAAGACCAGCACTAATGTAAGGCTCGGAATGCTGGGCGCTAAAAAAGCAGCAGAAACACAGGATGCATGTCGCCGAGATGAAAATGCTCAGATGGTCTAGTGGCGTCACTTGCTTGGACAAAGTGAGGAATGAGCACATCCGCGGCACGTTTAGAGTTGACTGTTGGAGACTAGACTGAGGTGGTACGGGCATGTCATGAGGGGTCCAAAAGATGATATGACCAAGAGAGTGCTTGATATTAACACCGGACCAAGAGGACGCGGAAGACCCCGATTAACATGGAAATCAGTAATAGACAAAGATTATCAGTAAAACACGCAGACGACCCAGGGCAGAACGTCCTGGCGAAGACTGATTAAGAGAGCCGACCCCAACTAAAATGGGATAGTGCGAGTATAAAGAAGAATTGATTTTAATTCACCTCAAAAGTAATGACGTTTGAAGACCTTTTCTGTTATTTGAATACTTAGACTCACCGTGCCAGCCAGTTTATTCTTCTCACAACTAATGATATCAACGGATGTTCTAAATTTCTCAACTTCAATAGCGTCATTGGAATTAGGTTGAAATTTGAAACTGGAAAAGTAAAAGAAAGTTTAAGTCGGTGTGCATTGTACTACAGATAATTTAAAAAAAACTTTAAGTTGTGTGCATTGTACAAGTAATTTAAAAAAAATTGTAGCGTAAGCAAAGATTATCAAGACTGACAACAGAAAGGTACGTCCAAGGCTCGGCATTCATGAAAATAACGTGTACTTTGCGCACCTTTTTTGATTTAATTGGAATTGAAAAAATTTTACCTACTAAAAGGGGTTCATTTATTTATTATGGTTTACCGACAGACAGTACACAGACACTTATTTTGAATACATATACACCACTTAAAACTATAGTGAAAATCCAAATATAGGTAAACAGCTTAGTTGTTAAAAGAAGTAAAGAAGAATATGTTATGGATAAAATTACAAGAAAAAGGATTCCAAATGATTTGAATTTTCTTTAGTGTTAAAACCACCAATATTTGTCTTTAAACAATTCGAACTGAAACTGTTCAGTCTCGTGCCAGATTTTGGCGAAACAGCACGTCCTGAGGATGCCTCGTGTAGAGGCGAAACACGTGTCGATTTGTTTAAAGACAAATATTGACGGAATTAACACTAAAGAAAACTCAAATCATTTGTATAATTGGATTTCCGCAAAGTAACGCCTACATAAATAAATTCTCCAAGAATCTATTGCAAAAGGCTGTAAGTTATTCACTCTTGCACGAGGAACCTTGAAGTGAATTTTGTCAACCAGAAATCTCTCACTAGAAAATTATTGATAAGGCGATATTTTGTGAAATTCCATACTTATAGTATAAATAAATATTTAAAGTGTTATGTCGAATTAGCAAGTGCGCTATGATTAGTCGGCTTTGTGACGTAATACCCTCAGAAAAAATACGTAACAACGGTGAAGAGACCAAATTAGTAAGTTTATACAACAGTGTAAGCATGTTGTTTTTAGTTATTTCAAAAAAATTCAGCGAGTTCCCTTGTCATATGTAAACTTTTAAAACTCTTATTATTTCCGGGTCAAATAAGAAAATTTAAATTTGATTTGTCGGGTATTGTGTATGTAGTCTGGTGTAGAATGCACCATTCAGTACAGTAATAAAATTTAGCTGTATTTATTCATAACATTTAAAACTGTTACTAGTTTAAAAACAGACTGTGGCTAAATTGTGGCGTGTCTTCCACAGAAGGAAAAATAGAATAGAACAGTTTAAAAGTAAACTTAAGGTGGAATTATGTCAAATACGCTATACTTTTTTCTGGCTCTTCCGATAGGCTTGTCTTCAGTCAAATTCAGTCGCTTCGGCGTAATGGTGTTTTCTTCGCTGTCGGATTTGTAATCTGAAATTCATTTAATATTTCAATAAGACTGCAGATAGATACTCTATTCACAAACTACTCCAAAAATAGTCGTCAACGATGCTAAAAGTATCCGACGAAACGTGAAACCTCTATCAAAAATTACTGCCCTTAGAAAGACGTTCCGTTGTCATCACATCTGTATATTTTAATATAGAAAGTTAAAATTAGTTAATGAAATAAATATTATGACTGTTCATTGTCAGTACATTTATGAAAATTTAATATACGTTCACAAAAATCGTCACCATTTTGCTATTAATAAATAGTGATTTTCATTATTATAACACTAGAAATAAGGGATTGCTTGTAACTAATTCTAGAAGGCTTCATAAGATACATAATAACTTTAAGGGTAAATGTGTACACTTTTATAATAAAGTCCCAGCCAGGCATTATCTATAAATAAATTTAAATCTTTTATTAAATATGGCTCTGTCGTAAATCCTACTACTCCACAGCTGAATATGTAAGAGATCCGACAGCCTGGGATTATGATTATTTTATAGCTATTGCAATGAAAGTATAATATTGTATATTTCATTAAAATAAGCTCAAAATAACAATGCTGGGAGAGTTTCTTGCGCCACTTCTCCTCTCTCAGAGCGCCATTTGTTTCCGATGCGGTAGTAGTATCTAGTATATTAGAAATGACGAAATGATGAGTATTGATATCATTAGTCTGGCGCGTTGTATCAGCTCGAACCTTTTGATCGAACCAAGTGTCGCGGATGATACTGCAAGATCATTTATCCTTCCGTAGAGACATGTTGGGGTTAAAACTAAGTATCCCATAGTAGGAATTTTGAGGTAAAAATATTGTAATTGATAGAGTTTTAGTCCAAGATTATAATGCTACCACTCTAAATACCAGTGGGAGGCTCCTTTGCACAGGATGCCGGCTAGATTATGGGTACCACAACAGCGTCTGCCGTGAAGCAGTAATGTGTAAGCATTACTGTGTTTCGGTCTGAAGGGCGCCGTAGCTAGTGCAATTACTGGGCAAATGAGACTTAACATCTTATGTCTCAAGGTGACGAGCGCAGTTGTAGTGCCGCTCAGAATTTTTGGGGTTTTTCAAGAATCTTGAGCGGCACTGCATTGTAATGGTCAGGGCGTATCAATTACCATCAACTGACCTGCTCGTCTCGTCCCTTATTTTCATAAAAAAAACATTTAACAAATTATAACACTTTTAAGGGTTGGGCCATTTTTACGGGGAGAAAAGAATGGGAAACGCCTGCAATTCGTTTCTGGCACCCGCCAGCCGCTGCCACGGCACGCGTGCTCGTGCGTTTAACTGTTCTAACATATAATTTAAGAAGTAGGCATTACTTTGCGGAAATCCAAAATTTACCAAATGTTTTGAGCCTTCTTTAGTGTTAACTTAAGGCGAGTCAACATCTCCTGAGGATGCCTAGTGTAGAGGCGAAACACGTGTCGAACTGTTTAAAGAAGAGGATTGGCGGAATTAAAACTAAAGAAGTCTCAAAACATTTGGCTGCTCTAATATAACCTAACCTAACCAATTTTAATAAATTGTAGTTGACAGAGCTTTGGTCCACATTTATAATGCTTACTAATCGTATAGTTTTCAAGAAAATACAACCTCGAAACGGTTAAAACACGTAAATAAAACACAGCTGAATACAGGAACCTTCACGAAACTTCGATGGAAACAGAATAATAATATTGACACACTTTTTACACAAATTATCTTGCCCCAAGTTAAGCATCTATAGCCTGTGTTATGGTTTACATGACAATGTATATTTAATACAATATACTTTTAAACATACATAAATACATTTAAACATCCATGACTCGGTAACAAACATCCATATTAATCATATAAATGCTTGCACCTACCGGGATTCAAACCCGGGACCTCTAGCTTCGTAGGTAGGATCGCTAACCACTCGGCTATACAGGTCGTCAGGAATAAACATAAACAGTACGTGTCTATCCCCGCAGCTATAATAAACCTTACCAGAGGTATCCTTGTAGATTTCAGCGAGCTCCTTCTCAATTCTGGTCTCCTCGTCCTCATTTTTATCGGCATCCCTTATTTTACCAGACGTAACCATACTCTGAAAGTATTGCTTCTGTTAAGTACCAACGGCTCACCCTCACTCAATACTTTTAAAAGGAAATCGCTACCTCATATACGAAGTATATCGCTATGGGGCAACTCTGTCGATATTAATACAATATCTGTGCTGCATAAGAGGGCTATTCGATATAACCTAGGTCCTAAAGAATCATTGATAGCAAAATTCAAAGAAATTAACATCTTGACTGTTGGTTCTCAATGTATTCTTGATAATGTAATGTATGTTCATAGGCACATAAGTGAATTTGCCAGAAACTGTCATAACCATAATGTTAACACCAGGATCGAACATAAACTTATAATGCCTACTATTGGGCTAAGTCGAGTTAGTAAGTCTTTTGTTAGGCGATGTATATGCTTTTACAACAAGATCCCAGAAAATGTTCAAAACAAAAGTATTACGTTATTCAAAAGAATTGTTAAAAATCATTTGTGTGGTAAAGGTTATTATAACATAAATGACTTTCTTAATGATACCACAGATTGGGAATGGAGCGACGGCCCTCAGGCTATTAAATAATAATTTTAATTGTACAATATTACTTAGTTAACATATTTTTTGATGAAAAAAAAAAAGCCCATTCTTCTCAGGTCTGAGGCATTCGTTTTCGAATGGATGGTAGTTTTTGACTTTCAATAAGTGATGTCACATACTATTTTGAATAAAAATATTTGAATTTGAAGCAATGTTAATATAAATTGAAAATAAAATCGCTTAGACTTGTACAACAACCCAAGAACCGACTTATAACCTGTTTTGAATAGTCATCTTTTTGCTCTTAATAGTGATTTTCATTATTAGAACATAAGAAATGAGGGATTGTAACTAATTCTAGAAGGCTCCATAACGAGTAAAAAAAGGAAAGGACTCCGCGCCGTGATATTAGCTAGTGAAGTACCTTTATGCTACAGTTACCGGGGATACCAGTAACAAAATTTGTATCCCTTATGGCCCCAATTACTTTAAGCTTCTATTTTTTTAATTCTGATAGATTGTTTTACACTTATTCACAACGCACGACGCCATTTTTAAAAATATTTTATTACGTCAACGTTACGTTAAGCTAAAACGCTCATTATCTCTTCGATAAAGCTGACGTGACTTATAGCAGCTAGGACCCTTCTATAAATCTATTTTAAGCACTCGAACGCTAAAAAACATGGCCGACATCGATCAGCTGTTCGTTATTTATTGTGATAAATAGCTTCCCGCTGAAAGTTGTTGGATATCCGTCAAAGATTGACAGCCGACTGACTTCGAAACTTTGATTTTTGAAGTTTGAAATCATTTTGACATCGACTTTTGACAACTGACAAACTATTGACACTGAAAAGATGTCTGCTTGTTGTCATGTTGCAACATTGCGTACTATAGAGACGTATTAGTTATGGGAGATTTATGTAACGAATATGAATATTTATCAAACGTTCGGTAGGCTTAAAAGTCGTTTAACTAATATAGCTTTATACCTTCGATAAGCGTTTTATTATGAATAAGGCAGTATGTCTTTACACGTTAACCGGCTTGTTTTTGTGCTTCACTGTTTCGTAAGGTGACACGGAGTCCTTCTTTTTTACTCGCCCGCGGGGCAACCATCCAGCTGAGATATAGTCATATTATGTCATATATTATTATTACCGTAAAGGGTTGTCCGTCCCTGTAATATTTACAGACCTAATCTCAATTCAAAGGAGGATACAATTGCGCTCGTCACCTTGAGACGTTAGTTGTCTAGTCTCATTTACCCAGTAATTTCACTAGCTACGGCGCCCTTCAGACCGAAACACAGTAATGCTTACACATTACTGTTTCACGGCAGAAATATTCGCCGTTGTCCCACTGGTAATATAAACTCTAATGATAATAATAGAACTACCACATTTCATACATTATTGACAGCTAATTACTGACAGTAGAAGGTTGTAATTTATCGCTATATGTAGATAGTATATTGGGAACAGCCGTAACATGGACTTAAAAAAAATACACAAACCTTTTTTTGTGAGTTTACTTATTATGTACCTATAAGTTTTCGGATGAACCTATCCTCTGCAACTCAGGGTATCCTACCGCAGAGGGTAGGGCACAAAACATTATGTACGATATAATATTAGACTTGGGACAAGTGAGAGGCTCCTTTGCACAGGATGCCGGCTAGATTATGGGTACCACAACGGCATCTACTTCTGTCGTGGAACAGTAATGTGTAAACATTACTGTCTTTCGGTCTGAAGGGCGCCGTAGCTAGTGTAGTTACTGGACAAATGAGACTTAACATCTTATGTCTCAAGGAGACGAGCGCAATTGTAGTGTTGCTCAGAAATTTTGGGTTGTTCAAGAATCCTGAGCGGCACTGCATTGTAATCGGCAGGGCGTACCAATTCTGTCAGTCTCATCCCTTATTGTTATAAAAAAAAAGATTTCAATAAATTATTATTATTCATACCTTCCTATATACATCCTTTTTCGTAGCCACCTGTATAGTAGTTGTCGTGGACTTATCGTCATCACTCTCCGCTGAGGGCTCCTCTTCTATGTCTGGCAAATCTAAAAGGAGTTTTATTAATTTATTTGACGCACCAACAATAGATCAAAAAAACATAAGAGAAAATGTATACCTACAGATTACGGGCGATTAAAATGCCAGAGTTCATTCACAGTTTTTCATCATTTTAACCTAATAATAATTAAAGCTCAAATGTTTCTGTCTTTCTTCAACGCACTTGTCTTACGGCCATTCCCAATATTCTGTCTGTCTCCGGTTGTGGCCTACTTGAGATAAAAAATCGTATCTATCGTTGACTTTTCTGTCCCAATAAACTTATCGACGGTGCCTGGGACGACTTATAGCTTACCAGGGATATAAGTCTGTATGGAAATTGCAACAGTAAACTGGCGATAAGAATGACTTATCGGGTATATTGGGACAGCTTCAGATTATTGACAGCTAATTAATGACAGTAGAAGGTAGTACTTTATTTCTACCTGTGGATAGTATATTGGGAACGGCCGTTAAAAATTTTTCGCCATTTCACGGGCTCGGCGATGAATTCGGTTTTTATTTTGGAACGGAACCTGAGAGACTCGGATTCGATCATTATTAAAATAAAAAAATAACATGGGATCGAAACTTCAGTTTTATCGCGATATTGCGGTAAGCGTACGATAACTGACATCCACACGGCACATCACTACACTACAGGCGCGAGGTGTGAGGACAGCGGGGGGAAATGCCCGCGATTTTTACTTCCGGCCCCGACTGCATTCAACTCGCGATTCTATACATAATATTGATTGTGTATCTAAAAAGGATTGTGTGGTTTTAAGAAACAACGGTAAAAGTGAAACTGATTAATTAAACACTATTCTTTGCTTTTCCTCGATGATCAGTTTTTTGGACTCACTAGCTGTGTCGTTGTTTACCAAAAGCAAATAAAAGTTTCACTTTAATAAATAACAACATTTACATTAAACACTGACAAAAACAAACAAAATAGCGTGGAGCACTGGCACAAATGAGTAATAGTCTATACACTACACGGTCAGCTGCTGCGAACTATAGGCGCCGCCCGACTGTCACGCGACATGCAACACACAGACGAAAAAGTTTGAGGCGATGTAATAAAAGTTTCACTTTAATAAATAACAACATTTACATTAAACACTGACAAAAACAAACAAAATAGCGTGGAGCACTGGCACAAATGAGTAATAGTCTGTACACTACACGGTCAGCTGCTGCGAACTATAGGCGCCGCCCGACTGTCACGCGACATGCAACACACAGACGAAAAAGTTTGAGACGATGTAATAAAAGTTTCACTTTAACAGTTAAGAAATAACCAGTACGTCTCTTATAGGCTGCAAGTCCTAATTCATCTTTTAAAATAGGTGACATCGTTCTAGATGCTATCTTCATCTCCCATGATAAATTTAGTCTATGTCTTTTTGTCAAGCAATAATAATAGAACTCGGTCAGTTATTTTTCACAAAAAGTTCAGTTTTACTTAGATATTTATCGGTACATTTTAATTCTGTGTTAGTTATTCTTTTAGGTATCTATAGAAAAGATAAACAGTTTGTTATTAAAGTGATATCCCCCACTTTGGGATTAAATATACTTAGTCTGGCCATAAATACACAATTAAGAAATAAACAAAATATGTCATTTGAATTTGGAATCTATCATTTTTATATGATTTTTCATTGAGTTTTCTCGTTTTGGCGCCAATACAATGTACAATATTTTGCGATATTAAAATGGAATGGGGTGCCAAGGGAACCGAATCACCGTGATTGCATTAAACAAAGTAGGTATGGAGCCAAATGCAATTTTTAAAACTCTCCATACGCTTGGTATAACGTACAATGAAACCTCCTCTGTGACAGAAAAAGATCTCCGTCCATGTAGTGTTTGTACGAAATAGGTGGTCAAACCAGTATGGAAACGAATTCGAAGGTATCCTGTCCGAAAGCAAATTTTTTTTATCATGGGAGATGAAGATAGCATCTAGAACGATGTCACCTATTTTTAAAGATGAATTAGGACTTGCAGCCTATAAGAGACGTACTGATCATTTCTTAACTGTTAATTTAAAAAAGAATAGGGTGGTTAAATTGAAACAACTACTGAAGCAGTACGCAACGGGAGGTCACAAAATAATTTTGTTTACGGTTAAGAATTTATTTACAATTGATTAACATTTTAAGAAAAAAAAATTACCGTATTTATGCTCATAGCTCTAAGGAAGCAGTGTGTTGGGTTGTATATTGTTTCTCATATACATAAATGATCTTCCTAACTTAATAGATGATGATTGTACTCTTTTTGCTGATGACATTTCTATTTTGATCCCATGCTCTAATTTAAAACAACTAGAAGAAAAATTAAATATTACAATGGACAAAATCTTTTATTGGCTAAATAATAATAATCTTGAACTTAATATTAATAAAACTAAAATTATACCTTTTAAACCTTATCAAAAATCCCCCTTAAATATATCTTATTCTTACAAAAATTCACAACTTGAAACAGTTGACACAGCTACACTACTGGGAATTGATTTAGACTCACACTTGACATGGAAGCCATATCTACAGAAATTAAAAAGCAAAATGTCATCTTTTACTTATGCTCTTTACCAACTAAAACGCGTAACAGATTTCAAATCTGCCCTTGCTGCTTATTATGCATATGCACATTCTAGATTATCATATGGAATATTAATATGGGGAAACTGTAGTGAAATAAAAGATATATTTATTCAACAGAAAAAATGTATCAGAATTTTAGAAAATATTCAGCAGATGGATTCATGTAGACCATATTTTATTAAACACAAAATTTTAACCCTTACTTCAATTTACATCCTAGAAGCATGTAAATTTGTTAAAAAACATTCGGACTTATACTCAACACTACCAAATAACAAGCGAAATAATAGAAATTTAAACAAATTAAAAATTCCCCAAACAAGTATGTCATTAGTGTCATCGAGCCCTCACCACATGGCAATAAAAATTTATAATCACATCCCAAACGAAATTAAAAATAAAGAGAAGCCTTCTCTATTTAAAAGACATCTTAAAAATTTTTTAGTTTCAAAATGCTTCTACGATTTACCCGAATTTTTTAATTACAAGTGTGAGAATTAGTTACAATATAGTATAAGAATGTAAAAAATGTATAAGACTTATTTATTTTATGTATAACGTTGCTGTGCCCTTGCAGGGCGTCACATATTGTCTACCCATTAATGTACCAACCATCCTACTGTAAAATGTGACTTGCAATAAAATATTTTGATTTGATTTGATTTGATTTGAAGCTTCCCAATTTAGTCAACAGAGTGCAACGTGGGCACTATCAGACTTCACTGATGGTTTGGTTGGGTATTAGCTATGAAGGAGTTACTGAGCCAAACTTTTGTAAAAAAGGTATCAAAACATCGGCACAAGTGTATCAAGATACCATTCTTGTGGGGGTAGTGTATCCCCTTAACAACACCATGTTCAATAACTAAGAATGGTCCTTCCAGCAAAACTCGGCGCCGGGTCATAAAGCTCGGTCTACGCAGTCTTGGTTGGATACGAACGTTTCGGACTTCATCAGAGCTGAGCAGAGGCCGTCGTCTAATCCCGATGTCAATCCCCTGGATTATGATTTATGATCAGTTTTAGAGAGTACGGCTTGCTCTTAACGCCATGATAATGGAGTGCCTAAAACAATCCGTACGATTGGCAGTGAAGAATTTTCCCGTGGAAAGAGTGCGTGCTTCTATTGATAACTGGCTCCAACGTTTAAAGGACTGTATTGCAGCCAATGGAGACCACTTTGAATAAGCTTTTTATATTTTTAATTGTTTTATATTTCTGTATTAAACTAACACACTGTAAAAGTAATATATGTTATAAGCAAATTTTTTTTTCTTTGTTTCAGTATTTATGGCCAAACTAGGTACAAATATAATTTGTACCAAAATTGTTGGACGATGTAGGAATCGAATCCGCGCCTCTCAGGTTCCGTCCGAGCGCTCTTACGGACTGAGCCAAAAGTCCGAGTGACGCATTGACCGAAAATTTGGGATGTTTTGTTCAACTCTCAGGTTGTGGCTCCATCTACAGGATCTACTTAACAGTTGATAACCTGCTCATGCTGAATCTGCATGCATCTCTGCTATATTAGGAAATTGACTTCAGATGTCGCTCTTTCAAATCTAAATGATTGGTTATTTTTAAGTGATATCCGTATTAGAAGATCCGTAGGAGAACCAAAGTAACCGACATAGTCCAAACGATTGCGAAACTGAAGTGGCAGTGGGCAGGGCACATAGTTCAAGTCAGTCGGACAGATGACCATTTGGGGCAGTAAAGTCCTCGAATGGCGACCACGTACCGGAAGACGCAGTGTTGGTAGGCCCCACCAAGATGGACCGACTATCTGGTCAAGATCGCTGGAATACGTTGGATGAGGGCAGCGTAGGACCGATCATCGTGGAAATCTTTGGGGGAGGCCTTTGTCCAGCAGTGGACGTCTTCCGGCTGATGATGAAGTGATATCCACTTCAGGGATTCAATACACAAATTTAGTTTATACCACAATCTATAGATAGAAACACAAAAAATACCATATGAGTTCAAACACCTTAAAATTCGATATATTTTTTTCTGTAGATTTTTGTCATTTAATCATGTCATTATTATCATCAGGTCAAAGACATCCTCTGGTTAACATAAGCTTCCCTCAAAGATATCCACAACAATTTTGGGCAGTCTGCTTCCTTTATCAGGTCATCAGTCCATCTTGTGAGGCCAATCCGTACTTCGTGTTCCTTGTGGCTATATCTAGGTTGATCCGTTGGCCGAAATAGATGCCAGCCCAAAACTACTACTTTTATATTTATAAAGTACCTATATTACCTTTAACCGGGGCTCCAATCTCAATTACTTCCTGCCCCAAGGATTCCGTCAGAGCCTTATTTATTTTACACTCAACAAAATAAATTAAACACAATATCAATAGAAACCTCATGTTGCTTATTTTCCAGACCAATTGTTTCGAAGCCCACTAGATTATGACCTCTGAAAATTACTATTTTCAAATTACGAAAGTTAGCAGTCATAAAAAAAATAAAGATAGGTAGCATAAATTCAAATATTTTTATTCAAAATAGGATGTGACATCACTTATTGAAAGTCAAAAACTAACACCCATTCCAAAATGAATGCCTCAGACCTGAGAAGAACGGGCGCAACAAACTCAACGGGCTTTTTTTTCATCGAAACAATGTGTTTACAAAGTCATATTGTACAATTAAACTTATTATTTAATAACCTGAGGGCGGTCACTCCATTCCCAATCTGTGGTATCATTAAGAAAGTCATTTATGTTATAGTAACCTTTACCACACAAAGGTTTTTTAACAATTCTTTTGAATAACGTAATACGTTTGTTTTGAACGTTTTCTGGGATTTTGTTGTAAAAGTATATACATCGCCCCACGAAAGACTTACTAACTCGACTTAGCCGAGTAGTAGGCATAGTCGAGAGGTTCCTGAATTATTTATACATAATGGTAAGTCATGTTGAAAGTCGAGTTTTTGTAAACAACTTGTTTACTCTTTCGTGTTAGCAGAGTGTGTAGTGTAGTTAGATCTTTGTCCAGCAGTGGGCATCTTTCAGATTTACATACTATAAATCCTTATAATATTATAAATGTGGATGTAAGTCTGTTTGTTGCGCTTTTACGCCGGAGCTACTGAACCGATTTTGATGAAATTTGGTACAGCGATAGACTTACCAGTGGGGGGTTTTTTTGCACAGGATGACGGCTACACTATGGGTACCACAACGGCGTTTATTTCTGCCGTGAAGCAGTAATGTGTTAGCATTCCATCTACTAGGCTGCGTAAAATTGCTAAATCTTTTAAAGTGGATTGTGTTATATTTTATAAAAAAAAACTCCCAAATGATATTAAAATATTACCTATTAAAAAAATTTAATGTATCTTAAAAAATAAATTAACATCTAAGGCATATTAAAATGATTAAGATAGTTGGAATTAATGTTCTACATTTTGTAAATGAATATCGTTATACTCATTTGAATGCTATTGTAACTTAATTTGTACTTCAACCTGACTTGCACTAAATCTAATATATAAAATTTTCGTGTCATGGTGTTAAACTTTGAACTCCTCTGAGAATCGGACAACATCTATTTTTCATCCCCCTAAATGTTAAGGGTGGTCCATGCCATTTTTTTTTAATTTTTTTGTAATTTTTTTAAATTTGTTTGATTATGAGTCAGCATTAAAACAGTTACTTTTGTATCGCGATTTTAATATCGGCAATACAACGTTTGCTGGGGCTAGTAACTTATAAAGTTTTGCAGTGAATAAAGATTTTTTTGACTTTAACATTATTGTGTCGGTCTGAAGGGCGCCTAGTTAGTGAAATTACTGTGCAAATGAGACTTATGAAGAATCCTGAGGCTGAGGGTCACTACATTGTAATGGGCAGGACGTATTAATTACCATCAGCTGAACGTCCTTCTCGTCTCGTCCCTTATTATCATAAAAATAAATACTTAACGGCGGAAGAGGGTCACCGTACTTAGCAGGGTCCATAGTCCTAGATTCCTAGCAGTGGGCGTCGATGGGTAAAGTCAGTGCAACGAAACAAATTATTCACACAATCAAATTATAATGTAGAATCACTTTACATAAACACAGCTATAGGATATATGGAAAGCGCGATGGTTCAAGTTCGACCGCTCTGGCCGACCGCTGCACAAGAAGTGAAGCGCGCTCCTCTCGGCCGGGGTAACGGACTCCATCGAACGCCAACAGATGGCGCTGGCGTTCCGTGTTACGACATACTATTATCCTTTGACACTTCAATGAAACAGTCCCAAAATGTGTGACGAGCTTCACATGTCAAGTTTGATCTACTTTCATTCACTGAGCAGGTGTTGAAGCGATAATGGGCCGTATCTCCGGTAGCCGGCCAAACCACTATCCGTTTTATTTCTTGTTATAAAGACATTACTAGCTGATGTCCGCGACTTCATTTGCGCAGATAAAGGGATTTTAAAAATAATAAGCAAGTTTGCAATTGAAGATTATCTCATTAAAATTTATTGAAATAGGCGTTACTTTGCCGAAATCCATAATTATTAAAATGATTTGAGTTTTCTTTAGTGTTAATTCCGCCAATATTTATCTTTAAACAATTTGACACGTGTTTCGCCTGACTGCTTCAGTCTCGTGCCAGATTTTGGCGAGACAACACGTCCTGAGGATGCCCCGTGTAGAGGCGAAACACGTGTCGAATTGTTTCAAGACAAACATTTTAATGATTATCTCTGTCCTATTCCAGTTCCCAATTTATTATATGAATCTTATTTCGAGGAAGATTGCTATGGCAAACTACACCTGCTATTGGTATAGTTATAGCTCATCGATCTGAATTTCATATTTTCACAAGTCCCGCGGGAACTATGGATTTTCCAATGTCCCAAGCTCTAGTCTTTTTTTTTTATGAAAATAAGGGACGAGACGAGCAGGACGTTCAGCTGATGGAAATTGATACGCCCTCCTCTTTACAATGTAATGCCGCTCAGAATTCGTGAAAAACCCTAAAATTCTGAGCGGCAATACAATCGCACTCGTCACCTTGAGACATATGATGTTAAGTCTCATTTGCCGAGTAATTTCACTAGCTACAGCGCCCTTCAGACCGAAACACAATAATGTTTACACATTACTGCTCCACGGCAGAAATAGGCACCGTTGTTGTACCAATAATCAGGCTTTCTGCGCAAAGGAGCCTCCCACTGGTCAATCTTTTGTTTGGTCCTAATTTACACTGGTTTTAATCCAGTTAAAACTGGGTCATCATAATCATCATCATCAGCCGGAAGACGTCTACTGCTAGACAATAGCCTACCCCAAAGATCTCCATTACGATTGGTCCTAAGCTGCCCTCATCCAACTTACTCCGGAGAACTTGACCAGATCGTCTGTCCATTAACATAATAATACTGCGTCTTCTAAAAAAAAAACTAATAACCAAAACTGGATACCAAAGTAAAATGCATTCAAACAGAAAATAATATATTTATTTAAATAAAAGACATATTATCAACAATACACATTTACCCATTGATCCATTTTATAATAATAAAATTACCCTCAACTCATTTAACATTTAAATCCCAGCAAATATCTTTCAATTTAAAAAAAAAACCTTTTCTATATAATTAGCATTATAATCTACTTCTAAATTGACGTACAATAAGCAATTAGAACCACGCTCAAAAATTGTCTTAAGCAAAACTCTGCTAGGCAGAGTTTTCGTTAAATTTGTTATTTTGTAAAGTTATAACCCTCACTTCTGGGTATAATTACACAAATTAAATTTGAAAACAAAATTTATGAACGATTATACGTGCGAGTGCCAACTCGTTAATCATTTTGCTCAATGTTTTGTTTTAATAGGCGTTTGAGATTCTAATTGATTAGTGTACGTCGGTTCTTGAATATTTAAAAAAAATCACTAACATTTGAACACATAGTACATTGATCACTAACGGCCGTTCCCTATATTCAGTCTATCTATTACTTGAGATAAAAATCGTAACTATATCGTTGACTTTTCTGTCCCAATAAACTTATCGACGGTAACTCACCTTATCCGTACGCGCTGTCTCTCAATGGGACGACATGTAGCTTGCCAGCGATAGAAGTTTGTATGGAAATTGCAATTCACGCGTCCCAATATAAGGCGATAAGAATGACTTATCGGGTATATTGGGACAGCTTTATATTATTGACAGCTAATTACTGACAGTAGAAGGTAGTAATTTATCTCTATCTGTAGATAGTATATTGGGAACAGCCGTAAGACATTATATTAAGCGAATAGCTACGTGGATGCAGTTTGTAGGCACGAAGCGAAGCGGAGCGTCTCAATACACAAGAGTTATATGATATAAACGCAGAGAGCTATTAAAACTAATTATGCCAGCGTTTTAAAAAAAAATTAAGATGACACCTTAGATTAAGGATTGGTCTCTGCTGCGCTCCAACTAGATACCGCAGGCGTAATCACAATGTGCGGTAATTAATGTTGCACACATGTTCTATTAAACTAATAATTGAAACTAAAACGTCGGGTTGCGCAGTTAAACTTTGTAAAAATAATACTACAAGAAATAAGAAAGACACTGAGATCACATAACATCAATAAGTATTTTGTATTTTATTAATTTCAATGTAAAATAACATAAAGCGTATGTTACAATTTTAAAGATGCCATTGAGTGTCAAAATGCACACATTTTTCTAATAGTTTCCGTAATAAAAAAGCTACTTTTCTCAGGTGGTGCGGTATCTAGTTGGAGCGCAGCGGAGACCAATCCTTAATATAAAACGCACACATTAAGTACTTTTATGGAAACTGTAAATGTTAACTATAACAGTGCGTCAAAATATTCAATATTAAAATAAAAGAACACGTCAGAAATCGATTTTCATACGACTTTCACTTTCGGCCTCGTTAAATCGAAACCACTTTCCGAGAAGTTGATTTTAAATATTCTATGTTAGACAAGACAGAGACGGATAAACCAAATAAAAAAAAACAATTATGTATATTTGGCACCATGATACAAAACATGTTTTTTTTTTCAAGAAAAAAAAAACATTAATATCAGAATAATAATCTAAATAAAAAAAACGTTACAAAAGTTATGCTTTACTAAACATAAAATAAAAAAAAATATAATCAAAAAACTTTTGTATGGGTGGGGTCCGAACCCACGCTCTGTCTATTAAAGAATTGACCCCTACACAGCGGCCGTCTGTAATGCTACATGCGATAAATGGACGATAAAATTTGAGGCGATGTAATAAAAATTTCACTTTAAAATAACAACCACAGTTACAACTAAATCATCTGTCGAAAGTGACATAATGACGGCTCAAATCTCGACGCCATCTTGTAAATGCCATTTAACAAAATGGCGACTGAACTTCTTCGACATTTCTAGGTTATTGTCAAGACAGTATTATGAATTTCGACTTGATTCAATTATTATAATTAAAAACAAACATGATTTACAAATAATTATAAATTAGCACGCGCTATTTATATTTATTTAAAAATTGAGCCGATTGATCTAATCACAATAAATTTTAATTGTAACACTGCTATCAGGGGTGGGACAGACGCCTTAAAGTGACGTTTTCAGAAGACTGTAGTGCCATCTGTTAGTTGGCCCGAAAATGAAAGCTTTGTCAGCTGACACTCGCTTTGAAACCTTTCAACTTTTCTTTGTGTCACTGTCCCCTGGTCATAAAATGGCGGCTACTTCTAGCGTTTGCGCATGTATGTAGCTCTCGTGTTCCATTTTGCATATTTAAACTACTAAATCTATCCTTTATGTTCTATGTTGTGACAAAATTAAATAACTTACTCTACGCGCAATTTCAACATGCAATACCTACATTAAAAAGTAGAGTTAGTTATTTAATTGCGTTACAACATTAAAAATGAATTTTATAATTTGGAGCTTATATATAGTTATTTTCAGGGCCAATCTCCAGATGGCGCTAGTTTTCAAATAGACAGCTTATAATGCGTAGAGAGGGCTCTCTTTTCCGGTTTTCCCTATATATTATTATACTCCTTGACTGCTATCCTTTGATCATTTTCGAATGTTCATGATCTCGCTTCGCTCTAATATACGCTGCAGCGAAGCTTTACGACGAGCGAATGCGGCATCCTAGTTAAGATTGGTGCTTTGAAAATACTCCGCAAAACAGTAAGTAGTAATTTTTTTTCCGAAGTAATTCTTAAGTAGAAGACTCTAGGAATGTCAATTATTTTAGTGAATGGTGTTAATCAAAATAAATATACAAACAGAAAATTAAGTATTAATAGAAATGATAAACTAAATTAAATTCAATTGGATTTCATTGACGATATATAATATACTAGCTGACCCGACAGACGTTGTTCTGTAGATAATAAAAAAAAATACTGTTTTATAGGAATTTGCCAATAATATTTCAAAACATCAAGAATTATTTCTTAAAAAATGCTATTTATATTATTTACGTGTTATAAAATTGTTTCACACCGGAACTGTCAAACCGTGCGTCACTAAATTCTCTCATAGAAAATATGTCCATACAAAACAAATATTGAAAATAAAATAATTATGGGTCCCAAATCGATATAAAAACTATCCTATCTCTCAAGTTGGACCAAACTGCACTTCGTGAAGTAATCCCCATTAAAGTCCTTTCATTACTTTAGGAGTCCATCGCGGACAAACAACGTGTCACGTAATTTATATATATTAAGATTATACAGGACGATTTCAGATGGTTCTTCTCCGGTCTGAGGCATACATTTTCGAACGGGTGGTAGTTTTTGACGTTCAATAAGTAAATTCATTTTCTAAAATATATTTGAATTTAAATATTTTTAACATCTATATATGATATAACAAGAGAAGTAGTGCAAAAGTAATTTATGCAACTGTTGTGTAAGGCGAAGCCGAGTGTGATAATAGTATCACATGAGTGTTTTAATACCAAATTATCAACAGTTGCATACAAGACTTTATCTATACCCAGAATATGAATCCTCTAAAAGATACCGAAACAGTTAGCTTACTGCTAACATTAAAACACCAGTCCTAGTAGTAACCTAATATCATCTATTACTGATTATATACAAATGAATTAAGTATTAATGAAACAATTATTTATTTTAGTAGTAATTTAAATTTTGTATAGTGCAATAATTAAAATTCACTCGAATATAATGTTCTTTAGCAGAGTTTAAAATGAATCACTCATTTTTTGTAAACAAAATAATAAAAATATCGAAGAAAAATGGTGGGGATTCGAATAACCTACTTTTTTTTTACGGCGTCGCGCGTTCTGGTAGTGTGGAACGCGCGTAAACTAAAATGTTCTTGTTTTGAAATTCATACAGATACCACGCATCGAACAATAAGAATGTGGCTGTTTGTTGAAACTCTTTGCGTATGAAGGGATAAAAAAAAACATAGGAGTGTTGTTATAAAATTCAGTACAACATTACAACACTCGTTTGGATTATGTAATGGTTATTAGAACATTGGGTGTTTTAATGTTGGCAATAAGCTAACTGTTTCAGAATCTTTAATAGAGGATTTAAAGCATGGGTGTAGATAAAACTATTTAACACTCCACTTAAAGCTTAAGACATAATTACAAATAACCTGTACAATATAACGGCCCCTAATAACGTGGTGTTCTTATAACGCGGAGATTACTGCATACATATTTCTGTACTGTGAAATTTATAAGAATTTGTACAATTTGCAAAAATTTAAATGCTAAAAACATTAATTACAGACAAACCCCCTTATTCATAATAATCTGCTAACTTAAAGCATTGCTAATTCTCACTCTGCCTCCTTCTATTGACCTAAGTCAGAATGAGAAAAAGCACTCCTTAGCGGCTGTTTAAAGTTAGCGGACCATTATGAATAAGGGGGTAAAAGATTATTCTATTACAAAAATTATAGCAGCTCAGAGAATTTGAACCTGCTAAGTCATATTTATAAGTTATATTTATTCGTTTTTATATCTTTTAAAATATTTTCACTGTTGTTCCTTTAATTTATAGCATAAGTTGTGAGTTGTGACGTATTATTAAGTGTTATTAGCATTAGTTGTTAACTTGTGTGGTTTTTTTTAGATGCTAAGTTGACCTAGTTTTATATCGGTATATGTAATATGATAATTATAAAAAAAAAATCAGCTTCGCGTACCTTTGCACTTGTGTCAATTGTGTTATATACAAAATTATTAAATCCATGTTGGAAAAACTTGTTACTAATTGTGATTAATTATTATTTTTATTACGAATTCCAAGGACTGAAAAAGGAATGCTGAAATGGTTTGGACGCGTTGAGCGAATGAGTGAAGAAAGTATGACGCATCAAATATATAAGGCAAGTGTGTGTCGGCAAGTCGGTCGTGGGAGACCTCGTAGAACATTCGTCAAAGAAATTGGGGACGTTTTGAGAAAAGGAGAGGTCCGAAGCACCCGCAACCGGCGAGCATGTATGAAAAGAGTAATGAATGTAGAGGAAGCGCGTGAGGTTTGTAAGGATAGAAGCAAGTGGCATTCTATTGTCTCTGCCTACCCCGACGGGAACAAGGCGTGTGTGTGTGTGTATGTATGAATTCCATGGTCGTAAAACGCGTTATAGGCGTAACCGGGGTACACCCCTAAATTCTTTATGAGGACAATTATCTGTTTAATATATTACTGCTATTGGAAACTGGTATTTAATAAAAAGTGTAAAAATAATCTGTAAATATCAGCTACTATAAAATATATAGAAAACTTGTAACAGTTATAGTTTAAATTTATTTTGTAATAAATATTTATTAAAAAAAAAGAACTAAAATGACGGTATTCTGATTTTTCGATCTACCCTCATTACGTAACGTGATTTTTGTTTTTACTCCCCAGTTATTCAGATTTATAGCATCTTTCGGATCATATAGTTGAGTATGCCGCCGTTCTTGAAATAAGTTAGATCCACTTCGGTGTCGAAACGAACCATAACTTGGAAGGACTTGCCAGTGTCGACCTGTAAGAGAAAAAAAAATAACAATTTACTACCCGAATACATTATCTCTGGACTTGGTGACGTCACATCATCGCTTTTGTACGGTGTGCGAAACAAGCATCACTAGGATATTGTTATTAAAGAATCATTGAGAGCAAAATTCAAAGAAATTAACATCTTGACTGTTGCTTCTCAATATATTCTTGATAATGTAATGTATGTTCATAGGCACATAAGTGAATTTGCTAGAAACTGTCATAACCATAATTTTAACACCAGGAACAGACATAAACTTATAATGCCTATTAAGCTAATGCTATGTCGAGTTAGTAAGTCTTTTGTGGGGCGATGTATATGCTTTTACAACAAGATCCCAGAAAATGTTCAATACAAAAGTAATACATTAATCCAAAGAATTGTTAAAAAACGCATGTGTACGTATGTGTGGTAAAGGTTACTATAACATAAATTACTTTTCAATGACACCACAGATTGGGAATGGATTGACCGCCCTCAGACTATTAAATAATAAGTGTAACTGTACAATAATAAAATAAAATAAATAAATAAAATTTATTAAATAAGTGATGTCACATCCTATTTTGAATATTAATTTTTTTAATTTTAAGTTAAATAAAATATATTGTTTTTCTGTTAGAACTATTATAGCGTCATAGGAAAACAGAAATATTAGCAAAAAAAAAAAAAAAGTTAAAACGTGAAAAAAATGAAAACTTCAAAAACAAAGCAGTCTTATGTCGAAGGCTATAACAGTATTGAAGATTACGTAAACGATATTACAATATGGAATTGAATAGTTTTATAGTTGTTTTTTTTTATAGATTTTATGGTTCAGCCCTGTATTGTTTCACTGGATTGCATTATTTTAAAAATATGTATATGTTTATACTTTTGTGTGATTCATATGTATGTATCTGAATTGTATTTAGTGACTGACATTGTCGAAGAATCTTTTGATTATGTCAATAATGTTAATTAAAAATGTTAATGAATAAACATATTGATAATATAGCAAACAAAGGATTTAATATGCTTGGTTTCGTTTCCCGAATAGGAAAAAACTTCCGTAACCTAATCATACTAAAACAACTTAATATAACATCACTTCATCACCGTAGAATACAACTCGAATCACTATATTTATACAAAATCATTGATAATAACATAAATTGCACTGACTTAGTTAATAAAGTACATTAAAAAACCACGAAGCGCGCACGTGACACGACTAAAAGACTCTTTTATGTACCACCATCGCGTACAAATTCTGGAATACGATCACACGTCCGTAGAATGTGTTATAGATATAATGAATACTTCACTAATTTAGATATTTTTCATGACAAGCAGTCCACATTTAAATCCCAGGTTATAAGTATATTAAGAAAGAAGCAAGAAGACGAATACAAAATTTAAATATGAACTATACATAGAATACAGGCTCCTAAAATGTGTATATATATATATATATCTTAATATATATAAATCTCGTGTCACAATGTTTGTCCTCAATGGACTCCTAAACTAATGAACGGATTTTAATGGTGATTACTTCATGGAGTGCAGTTTGGTCCAACTTGAGAGATAGGGTAGTTTTTATTTCGATTTGGGACCCATAAATATTTTTATTTTCAATATTTGTTTTGTATGGACATATTTTCTATGAGAGAATTTAGTGACGCACGGTTTGAAAGTTCCGCTGTGAAACAATTTCATTATAACAACAGGGAGAATATTTACGAAATAATTTTTGATGTTTTGAAATATAAAACAGTTGTTTTTTTACTATCTACAGAACAACGTCTGTCGGGGCAGCTAGTATATATATATATATATAGGTAAATGTGTATAATATAGATAGTAGGTATAATATATATTTTAGTGTATTACTATAATATGTATAGGTATATATTATTATATATCTTTGATTATATTATTTTTAATCTTAATTTTTAAGCATTAGTAGTATTAAGCGTAGATAACGCAATATTGTTAAAAATCAGCGCAACACGTGGTTTAATACATGTATTATAATTCTTTTAACTTATTGTCTACACATGTATTTGTATTTCTGTTTGTGTTTTTCCAATAAAATAAATAAATAAAATATTTTTGACTTTGACTATCCTCTTTTTTGACACATGATATATAGAAACTTTATTGGTGCGTGAACTATTTAATATTTATTTGTTTGTTGTGTTTGTTTCCCAAAAATATATAAATATACTAGCTGACCAGACAGACGTTGTTCTGTACATAATAAATAAAATACCGTTTTTGATGAATTTGTCAATAACTTTTCATTGTAACATAATAATATGCTCCTTGTTGTTATAATGAAATTGTTTCACAGCAGAACTGTCAAACCGCGCGTCAAAATTACTCTCACAGAAAATATGTCCAAACAAAACAAATATTGGAAATAAAAATAATTATGGGTCCCAAATCGAAATAAAAACTATCCTATCTCTTAAGTTGGGCTAAACTGCACTCCATGAAGTAATCCCCATTGTAATCCGTTCATTAGTTTAGGAGTCCATTGAGGACAAACATTGTGACACGAGATTTATATATATTAAGATTACTGCTTCACGGCAGAAAAAGGCGCCGTTGTGGTACCCATAATCTAACTCACCTGGACAGTCAGCATCTGATGCGGCACCAGATCCTGAGGCACCGTGATGGTGAACTTCTCGCTGCCATTCAGGCCGTGGGTGTCCGCGTTCTCTCCCGACAGGAACTGGAGAGGAATGATGCCCATACCGACCAGGTTGGAGCGATGGATGCGCTCAAAAGACTCCGCAATCACCGCTTTGATTCCCTGCGAGTTTAAGTAAAGACATATTTTCATTGTGTTTTAAACAGTTTTTTTTCCTTAAAGCGATAATCTATGATTAATTATACAAATTGAATTATAAACCAAAATTTATGAACGATGCGAGACTCGAACCGAACTCGTCTCGGGTTACGTGCGACCGCTCTTCCAACTGAGCCAACCGTTCGATTACGCATGGACCGTAAATTTTTGGTATGTCTGGAAGGTTGTGGCTTCATCTACAGGATCCACTTTACAGTTGATGACCTGCTCAATTTCCTAATATGCAATTATTTGGGTTGAGCAGTTTATTCACTGTAAAGTAGACCTAACAACGATACGGGACTCGAACCCGCGATGGACGTTCAGCTGATGGTAATTAATACGCCCAGCCAATTACAATGCAGTGCCGCTGAGGATTCTTGAAAAACTCATAAATAACTGAGCGGCACTACAACTGCGCTCATCACCTTTACATAAGATGTTAAGTCTTATTTGCCCAGTAATTTCACTAGCTAATAGCACTCAGACTGAAACACAGTAATGTTTACACATTACTGTTTCACGGTAGAAATATGAGTCGTTGTGGTACCCATAAACTAGCAGGCATCCTGTGCAAAGGAGCCTCCCTGGTAATGATGACTGGTAAATGATCTCTTTACATAATTAAAACAGGTATATAAGAGGTAAAAAAATGATTTAATTACCAATAAGTAGGGTCCCTTCGCAGCCCAATCTCTACTCGAACCTGACCCGTAGTCTTTACCAACGATGGCGATGAGAGGAACATTTTCTTTAGCGTATCTGAAAATTTAGGAATAGGCGTGTCCATTACTCATTATCATAAGTGGGGAGGGGGAAAATCACAAAGAAAAGGTGATATCACGATTTATATATTACAAAGGGGAGTGGGTTTGGAAAAATTCTTGATATATCACAGGTGAAGAGGGGGAAAATTACAAAAGAGGAGTGATATCACGATATACATATTACAAGGGGGAGCGGTTTCGGAAGAAATCACGAAATATCACAGGTGAGGAGGGGGAGAAATCACAAAGGAGAGGTGGTATCATGATATATATAAACAAGGGGGATAGGCTTCGGAAAAAATCACGAAATATCACAAGTGAGGAGGAAAATCACAAGGGAGAGGTGATATCACGATATACATATTATATTACAAGGGGAAGGGGCTTCGGAAAAAATCACGAAATATCACAAGTGAAGAGGGGGACAAGTCACAATGGAGGGGTGGTATCACGATTTATATATTAAGCCGAGTGGTTAGCCATCCTACCTACTAAGCTAGAGGTCCCGGGTTCGAATCCCTGTAGTTGCAGGCCTTTATATGATGAATATGGACGTTTGTTTCCGAGTCATGGATGTTTAAATGTATTTATGTATGTTCATATGAATATATGTATGTTTAAGTAAGTATATTGTATTAAATATATCATTGTCTTGTAAACCATAACACAGGCTATATATGCTTAACTTGGGCCAAGATAATTTGTGTAAAATGTGTGTCAATATTATTATTATTATATATTACAAGGGGGAGTGGCTTCGGAAAACAAGCTACGTCTTACACTTGACATTTGTATGTCACTTTGTGTTAGTGTGCGTGCATTGCTCAAAATAGACGTAAACTGTCAACCTAAATTACATTCTTCTTGAAATTCTTTCGACATTTCCACAGCTGTCACAGTCTGTCCACACGTTTAAATGATCTAGGAAACTCACCTGTCAGCCGCGTCGAATATATCCATGACGTCACCGCTCGGGTGGTGTGTGGTCTTCGGTCCGGGCGTCGGCGCCATTTTGTTTACGATCCGAATGTTCGCGAATGTTCCGCGCGACATCACAGCGTCATTACCTCGCCGCGAACCGTACGAGTTGAATTCGCGCGGCGTTAGACTGCATAAACAAAAAATTATCAGGAACTTAATTATAAAAATATCTATTTATTCTGTGGTCTTCTAACAAGTATGATAATCTTTATGAAATAATCTCGATTTAAAAAAAAAGCACAAATAATAGACTATTATCACCATTAGCTGCGGTGTTTCCAGGACCTTCAAATAAAACGCGTTCACCTTCCTTAAAGGCCGGCAACGCTCCTGTGATTCCTATGGTGCTGCAATACAATGTGGGCTGCGGTGGCATACAAAGGCATTTATTTTCTCAATGTTTGATGCCTTTAGAATAATTTTTGATGTCATTTCTAATATACTAGATACTACTACCGCTTCGGAAACAAATGGCGCTCTGAGAGAGAAGAAGCGGCGCAAGAAATTCTCCCAGCATTCTTTTTTTGAGCTGTTTTTCATAGAAATAAACAATATTATACTGTCATTGCTATTACTATAAAATAATCATAATCTAGTCCCAGACTGTCCGATCACTTAGATATTCAGCTGTGGAGTAATAGGATTTACGACAGAGCCATTTTATAATGAAACATTTAAATTTATTTATCGATAATGCCTGAACAGTGGCTGGGACTTTATTATAAAAGTGTATATATACATGTACCCTTAAAGCTATTATGTATCTTATGAAGCCTACTAGAATTAGTTACCTATATTAGTGTTATAATGATGGTGGTGATCACTTGACACCAGGTAATTCGTACGCTCGTTTGTCCTCCTTTTCTATAAAAATAAATAAATAAAACACAGGATCTTCTGAAGTGCAAAGTCTGAAAGTAAAATACGATCCTTGGTTTTTTCTTACAAGTTTTGTTTTCGTATCTCTTTTTTTTTCTGCCATTTCAGTGACCTATTACATGTTGAGTATTAAATATTAGATGCTAATGTAAGTCGGCAGGCATATTATGTATGTCAGGACCATTGATTTGCCCCCTTATTCATAATGGCCCGCTTACTTTAAACAGCCGCTTAGGAGTGTTTTTTGTCATTCTGACTTAGGTCAATAGAAGAAGACAGAGTGAAAATTAGCAATGCTTTAAGTTAGCAGACTATTATGAATAAGGGGGTTAGAATTTACTAAATATGACAGGCGTCAGCACAATATAGCGTAACCATTATTGATTTTTTTTTAATATAAAAGGGGGCCAACTGGTAAGGGACTACGTGATAGGGAATGGTGAAGTAACCGCCGATGGACATCCGCAACAACAGGTGTCAAGAAATGCGTTGCCGGCCTTAAAGGTGAGAGTATGCTCTTTTCTTGAAGGTTGCTAAGTCGTATCGCCTTGGGATAATAGAAGCAAGTGATACCACAAAGTGGCTGTGCGAGGCAAGAAATTTCATGCAATCGCGCAGTTGAGGTTTATTTTCAATGAAAATAAGGGACGAGACGAGCAGGACGTTCAGCTGATGGTAATTCATACGCCCTGCCCATTACAATGTAACGCTCGTCACCTTAAGACATAAGATGTTAAGTCTCATTGGTCCAGTAATTTCACTAGCTACGGCGCCCTTCAGACCGAAACATAGATATGCTTACACATTACTACTTCACGGTAGAAATAGGCGCCGTTGTGGTACCCATAATCTAGCCGGCATTCTGTGCAAAGGCGCCTCCTACTTGTAAAATGCCAGACGTTTACGTGATGCGGGTGGTATTTTGCATTTTGACGTAAAGTCTGGTGGTAGAATTCGGCCACTGGAATCAACCTGAACATTTAAGCACTCCCCGTGGTAAACGCCGAACCCGCATCTCTACGCAACGCAAAAGAATCAAGGCCGATCGGAGATGACTTGATCGGCGATGATTCGAGCCGCTCTTCGTTGTTTGCGATCAAATGGAAGAAGCTGGTACTGGTTTTAGTAAGCTATTTTAATATGCATAATGCTAAGGATCGTATAATAATAATAAGCTTTTTAATCCTGAATCACAGGACCAATTGTCACAGGTAACCTGAGTAGCATCCCTTTTGATACACACTGCCACACAGTTGCTATATTATAATATCTTGGTAAAGTTATTTATATGTTCTAGGTTAGTTTTAGTTATAATTTTTTTTAGGGTACACATTCTTATTTTTGTAGCAATGAAATGTTTCATGTGTGTTGTTTATATTTTAATGTGCTTAAAATCTAGTGTTAGTTTAATTAAAGTGACCAAATAAATTATTTTTTTCATTTTAATTTTAGGTTATGAAGTCCATTCTTATACAAATGATTTATGTTTTCTTTAGTGTTAATTCCGCCAATATTTGTTTTTAAACAATTCGACACGTGTTCTCTACACGAGGCATCCTCAGCACGAGGCACGAGTCTCGTGTCAGATTTTGGCGAGACAACACGTCCTGAGGATGCCACGTGAGAGGCGAAACACCATCAAAGATGGAACCCAGTAATTACAGGCCGATATCACTATTAGGGTCTGTCTCAAAACTATTTGAGCGCATTGTGAACAAAAGAGTAGTCGCTTACCTTGAATCTAACTCCCTTATAGCAAATCGGCAGTTTGGATTTAGAAGGGGCAAGTCAACAGAAGATGCAGTGACTCTTCTCACAAAAGTTGTTGCCGCCCATTTAGACGAAGGAAGGGCCTGTGTAGGAGTTTTCCTAGATTTATCGAAAGCCTTTGATACAGTTTCAATTCCCATCCTACTGCGAAAACTCGAAGCATACGGGTTCCGAGGAATTATACTGGATTGGTTTACCAGCTATTTGACGGATAGAAGCCAATGTGTTAAAGTTGGTGATAAACTTAGTGACCTGAGACCAATATCCTTCGGGGTACCACAGGGCAGCATTTTAGGTCCTACTCTGTTTTTATTATATATTAATGACATAATGTTTATCCCATTACAAAATGCTGAGATCCTGTGTTACGCTGATGACACAGCTATTGTTTTTCACGGACTCTCTTGGGATACCGTTTACGAATATGTCGAGCAAGGTATGTCACTGGTATCATACTGGCTGAAACAAAATATTCTAACTTTAAATTCTTCTAAAACTAGATTTCAATGCTTTTATAAGACTTCTGCTTCATCACCAAGTCAACAGCAAAATCTTAAAATTCACAGTACAAACTGTACAAGACGTCCAGCTCAAAAGTGCACTTGTGACCACATTAAAAGAGTTAACTCAATGAGATATCTTGGAATAGTCGTAGACGAAACATTAAGTTTCAGAGATCACGTTGCTGCTGTCTCAACTCGTTTACGAAAATTGGTATACACCATTAAATTGCTTCGAGAGTCCGCTGAGCTTTCATTATTAAAAAGCATCTATTTAGCCCTCGGACAATCAATCATAAATTACTGCATTCTAGCCTGGGGAGGTACAAATTCCACCAACCTCATAAAATTGGAAAGAGCGCAAAGAGCTGTGTTAAAAGTCGCTTTGAGGAAACCGATTAGATACTCAACGAATGATTTGTACAGCGACGCTCAGGTACTCAGTGTTCGAAAGCTGTACCTGATAAGAGTGGCGATGCATGTCCACAAAACAGCTCTGAACTCAAAAGAATACAACACATTGCTTAAAAACCGAGTCTACAAATTGCCTGTTACTAATGTCAAAACTGCATTTGCATGTCGCTTTCCAACCTTTTTGTACCCCCGGATTTATAATAAACTGGTCCAGCTATGTAAATTTAAAGAACACTCCATCTTCAAGGCTAAAGAGCTTCTATCAAAATATTTAATACAACTATCCTATATGGAAACTGAAAATCTTCTTAAGGTACAATCCTAAAAAATACACACAATACATATACACAATACACACACTTTCATACACACAACACATATACACACAATTAATACTTGTATAGTTATTACTGTTACTTTATTTCTTTATATGATTAGTAAAATTTTAGTAATCAGCTTGTTGTCACTAGCCGCTTGTATATCTTTATTTTCTGTTAATTCTACTATTTCCCCCACGAGACAGGCAACGCCTAGTGTGGGGGTCAGTATAAAATGTTAATTTGTATATGAAAAGTGCGAAATAAATGATTTTGTATTTTTTGTAATTCGAATTGTTTAAAAACAAATACTGGCGGAATTAACACTAAAGAAAACTTAAATCTTTTGTATAATTATGGATTTCCGCAAAGTAACGCCTACTTCAATAAATTTCCTTTATTATGCCAAATGTCCATTTTGCTCTTACTCCCTTGACAATTGGGAACTGTACTCTTGAAATTGTTGAAGAGTACGTCTACCTAGGACAAACAATTCAGATTGGCAGGTTCAATTTCGCGAGAGACCAATCGTAGAATCCAACTCGGATGGGCAGCGTTTGGAAAGCTCCGTAAAATATTCTCGTCCCAAATACCACAGTGTTAGAAGATCAAGGTTTTTCCAACCAGTGTGTGTTGCCAGTGATGACTTACGGTACGCAGACGTAGTCGCTAACATGATAAAGCTGATGGTCGCTCAGAGGGTAATGGAGAGGGCTATGCTCGGAGTTTCCCTGCGAGATCAAATCAGAAATAAGGAGATCCGTAGGAGAACCAAAGTCACCGACAAAGCCCAAATGATTGCAAAACTGAAGTGGCAGTGGGCAGGGCACATAGTTCGACGGACAGATTGGCCGGTGGGGCAGAAAAGTCCTCAAATGGCGACCACGTACCGGAAGACACAGTGATATTAGGGCCACCACAAGATGGAGACTATTGTCCAGCAGTAGACATCTTTCGGCTGATGATGACAATGATGGACCCCATTTTGGGTATAGATAGGCCTCTGCCAACTTTTTACAATTTTCTTCATCCTTGCCTGCACAATGTTGTTCATCTTTATGTATATGCTTGTATTTTGCACGCCTATGGTCAAGACCCTCTCTGTAATCTTTCTTCCCTCTGGGCGTGATTATATGTATGTATGTATGTCTTACCCCCTGGAAGCCAGGTATCTTGCAGCTGGAGAGTTTCTAGCGATCGACCCAGCTGGCGATATGTGATCTGTGGTAACCGAATCACCCAATAGCAGCAGACATCTGCTGTCCACGATATCTGACGTCTTCGGCAGATCCTGGTGAAGAAACCATGGATGGAATTTAGAAAAAAATTGCGTGCGTACAATGTACGCATGTGTGCATGAACCTCTCAAGTGAAGTCCTGGTACATGTTGCTAGGATGACACACTCTGTACTAAGTTATATCAAAATCGGTTCCATGGTTTAGGCGTGAAAGCGTAACAAACAAACTTACATTCACATTTATAATATTAGTAGGGATACGTGAATTCTATAGTAAAATATATTCTTGGACTAACTTTAAAAGTGTAGATGAAAAACTATCCTTAAAGCTATGTATCGTGTAACTTACCTTGGTCATTGTATCAAAGAATGGTGGCCTTTTAATGTAAGTGGAGTTGGGATCCCATCCATACAGCTTGCCTTGAGGCACGTCCAGGGTTTGCCACGATGGTGAACCCAGCTCGATTTTCTCGTACACCTGTGTTCCAGAGCAGAAAAATCATTCGCTACGAACTAATCTCGCTGCACTATGGCGCACAGAGATATTATACAGTAGGTCATTAACGACATTAGTCTCACAATCACGCTCAAAAATTGTCGAAAGCAATACTCTGCCTAGGCGTCTTTCAGGTTTTCGTTCAGTTGTATTTCGACCGCGCTTTGAATACAGCGCCACGCAATGAAAAGGTGTTCAGTGAAACCTGTCCAAATACCAGCATATTCAAACTTAAAAAGATGTAGTGTCGAATTTCGGGTAAATGCCCCTTAAAATTAACAAAATCATGTTATTAACTTGATTTTTTTTAATTATTTTCCTAAATAATTACATTTCAATTGCTATAAACAAATTCCTAAAACTAAATATATCAGTGACGAAATGTGCCAAGGGGAGCTCGGTCTATATCGCACCATAATAACGTGCTTTTTTTTTAAGATACCCATGTCGTATCGTCCCAGAAACACCGCACAAGGAAGCTTATTCTACAGCTTTGCAGTTCATGACAGAAAGCTCCTTGGAAACCGCACTGTGGAGGAATGCCACATCCAGGTGGTGGGGATGATATCCTAACTTGTAGCGTGTCGTGCGAAGGTGGAATTCAGTGGCAGGAATCAGATGAAACAGCTCTTCGAAACACTCCCCGTGATAAATGCGATAGAAGACACACAATGAAACGACGTCTCTACGCAACGCGATGTGACCGAGCCGTTCACAGAGTACTGGGTCCCCGACAATTCAAGCTGCTCTGCGTTGCACGTAGTCAAATGGTTCGAGCTGATACTGGGGTGCACCAGACCAGAGATGACAGCAATACTCCTTACGTGGCCGGTTTGTAGAGCGCTAGAATGTGGGCCGGCTTGAAGTATTGCCGTTCACAGAGTACTGAACGCGGTTTGGTAGCGGACAGTTTTCGAAACGTAAATGCATGAGTAAATAGCTGTATAAATTAGTATTTGGAATTCTTAACCAAAGAGGAGATATTTGAGATCAAAGTGGCCTGTACGACAAAAGGCCAATTTCATATGTAAGGAGTTAATATTAGTGTATTTTGAAAATACACATAGTTCTATGGAACGGAACGATCAGCTTTGAGTAGGTCAAATACAAACCTCCTTAAACATCCCAGGAATTACGTGTTTATTTTCCACCTCTTGTATTTCAGCTCTCGTGGGCCAAATATCGGCCAGGAATACTGGTGAGCCATCTTGCCTTTTACCTGTTGAAACAGAAGGTTTTAGTGGTGTAAATTTTTGTTGTCTCTAATACATAAAGAAATAAGTGATTGCTTGTAACTAATTCACTAACCTATCTACTCGTATCCTTAGTTAACTTACTAGAGGTAGACAAATCTATCCTTTTACGCTTACTTACATTTCGATAACCTATTGACATAAAGCATTGGGCTGTAAACTATATTGGACATAACTATGGATAGATAAGATCTTGTCATTAAGCGGTGACAGCAATTTAACCGTAACTAGAGTTAGTCACGCCCAACAGCATAGACTAGCTATCTCCATATGTTAATATTTATAGTAGAAGTACCAGGGTCGCATACTCACCGAGATGTTGCGTCTCGAAGTCTATATCGACAGTTCCGGCCAATGCGTACGTAAGTCACCCCCAACAGCATGGACTAGTCATCACTATATGTAAAGATTTATAATAGAAGTACCAGGGTCGCATACTCACCGAGAGGTTGCGTCTCGAAGTCTATATCTACCGTTCCGACCAATGCGTACGAAAGTCATCCCCCAACAGCATAGACTACTCATCGCCATATATTATGATTTATAGTAGAAGTACCAGGGTCGCATACTCACCGAGAGGTTGCGTCTCGAAGTCTATATCGACAGTTCCGGCCAATACGTACGCCAGTCACCCCCAACAGCATAGACTTAGCCATAGCCATATGTTAAGATTTATAGTAGAAGTACCAGGGACGCATACCTACTCACCGAGAGGTTGCGCCTCGAAGTCTTATCGACAGTTCCGGCCGATGCGTACGCCAGTCATCCCCAACAGCATGGACTAGCCATCGCCATATGTTAAGATTTATAGTAGAAGTACCAGGATCGCATACTCACCGAGAGGTTGCGCCTCGAAGTATTATCGACACTTCCGGCCAATGCGTACGCCAGTCACCCCCAACAGCATAGACTAGCCCTCGCTATATGTTAAGATTTATAGTAGAAGTACCAGGATCGCATACTCACCAAGAGGTTGCTTCTCGAAGTCTATATCAACGGTTCCGGCCAATGCGTACGCTATCACGAGTAGCGGCGAGGCGAGGTAATTGGCCCGAGTGTTTGGATGAATCCTGCCCTCGAAGTTCCTATTTCCGGACAAAACGCCGCAACATACCAACTCGTTCTGAAATAGGGATAGACTCTGTGAGTTAATGCCGTATCTCGAAGAAAAAAGTGTGTGTGTACATAAAATATGCACGCAAGAACTTATACTTCTTTGGCCTAACGAAGAAAATCTTCGTGCCATTCTACGAGTACGTTTTTAGAAAGAACAATTGTGTAAAAATTTTGCAATGATGGCTTTGACAATTAATTATTAAATAATGAATACGGCTGTATGGGCTTGAACCCTTCGCCTGTCCTAAAGATGGACGAAGAAACCAAAAAATAACGAATGACGCAAACGTCAGAAGTTTAGCAACTAACTTCAAGTAGCTGTTACTTTTTTGTTAGTGATGCGCGCGCATCTTAAAATTTCACTTTTTTTCTAACGCGCCAACGGAAGTATAACTTCAATAATGAAATCAAATACGTACATTTCTCCTACGGACGAGGTAAAAAAAGAAGGACTCCGCGCCGTGATAGAAAGTGAAGCACCGTTATGCTAGTGTGTGTGCGGTTACGGGGGATACTAGTTACACAATTTTTTCTCCCTTAAATAATATGGACACAAATACTTATATAGTATCGTTTTTACACTTTTTCACAACGCACGACGGCATTTTTAAAATATTGTATAGAGACGCAAACTGATCTGTCACAGACGATGACAATTCTCATAATGGCCGCCTGTCAGCCTGAAGTAGTGTAAGTGTGTGCGTGGGGCTATGTATTTACACGTTAATATGGCTTGTTTTGGTGCTACGCTGTTATGTTAGGTGACACGAAGTCCTTATTTTTTTTACTAGTCCGTGATTTCTTTCAATATATAATAGAACAGCAATACTTAATAATAATATCCTAGTGATGCTTGTTTGCACACCGTAACAAAGCGACGATGTGACCAGTGACCAGAGATAATGTAACCTTTTCTATAAATCAATATTACCTTCTCTATAGTGTTGGCAATGTTGTCATCGATGGGCCCCGAGTTGCCAATACACGTCATACAGCCATAGCCCACGATGTTGAAGCCCAGCTTCTCCAAGTAGGGGATCACCCCGGATTCCTGCAGAGTAATAGGTGTAAATCAGTTAAAAAGAAACGACAAACGTAATTAGTATTGTATCTGCCAACTTCACCTGACAGCTGTCACCACTGTCACATTCACAACGAAATTCGTGACGATTTGCTATAAAATTTGACATAAAAAAATTACAATAAGATTCACTTTCAATTTTTGTATTTAGGTAATACACAAGTGTCTTAAATTAAAAAAAAATATTAATACAACGCGTATAGTTCTACAGATATTACAGAAATGGGTGTGGTTGGGTATTACATTAAAGAATATAAGTATAATAGTACAAGTATGGAAGTCTCACTCCGCAGAATCAATTAAAGAAATAGGGACTCTTGCGGCAATACAATAAGGTGTAATTCAGATCGCACAGCGCTACTAACCTACATTTTTATTCACCTAGAAGTTGCGTCTCTTTCTATCGTGTGACTCTTACCTCTTCTGACGACATTAGGGTTGACTTCTTTACCTAAAACTCTACCTACCTAGTATAAGGTCCTCTTATACTAAAAAAAACTACGTTTAAAAAACCGACTGCAAAAACAGAAAAGTATCAAATAACAAAAAATTTAATTTAATCCAATCTTAAGCAAACCTTTACCTTTAATATTAATAAAATACTATTATTTATATGTGCTACCTATTGATAGGTTTTAAGTCGGTGCCAAGCCCTAAACAAAATAAAACTTAATATTATAAACAGCTTACTTACTGTAATTATGAAGGTTGTCTGGCCACGCGTGTCTGTCCGCTTGGGTTGTTTTGTTCTAGACGAAGCTATCCCGCTCAAAGTCACGCGTGGCGAGTGTAGGTACCTACTATTACATTGGGCTTGGCACCCACTTGCAATTTTAAATCAATAAATATTTTTTCGTTATAATATAATAATAATAATAATATTGACACACTTTTTACACATATTATCTTGCCCCAAGTTAAGCATATATAGCCTGTGTTATGGGTTACAAGACAATGATATATTTAATACAATATACTTACTTAAACATATATAAATTCATATAAACATACATAAATACATATTAACATCCATGACTCGGAAACCAACATCCATATTCATCATATAAATGCTTGCACCTACCGGGATTCGACCCCGGGACTTCTAGCTTTGTAGGTAGGATCGCTAACCACTCGGCAATACAGGTCGTCGTTATCAAACCTACATTAGTTAAGGATAGTAATGTAAGCGTTGGAAGACCACGACATAGTTATACCTAATTAGTATATAGGAAATAAAATGTAAGCTATAATTCAAAAAAAAAATTTCAAAATTTCTTTATTTGTACACAGTCATTTACAATCACATATGAAACTCTCCTGGTAGATTTAGATAATCTGTGTTAGGAGAGAATCGCTCATTGCAAGTTACACTAAACAATATTAGAAACTAAAAGTAAGGAAGTTGTTGACTCAAGTGAATTGGATTATAAACAAACAAAACCAGTTATCTAGACGGCCCGGCGGCCCGGGCGATCGCACGCGAAATAAGTCATTAATTTCATTGTGGATCAGGTCATATTAGCATCATGCTAGCCGCAAGTACGCAGCCAGACGACTACATAAACATGGAAGTTAGGATCATGTACATTTTTTTTTTTGATATAAATAAAGATTATAGTAAAAATGTACAATATATCAAACTTAAATAAGATTATTTCAGCGTCTTTAGGAACCTTAAAAAAAAAAATTTGGATCGCACTGATCTGCAATAAGTTTTGCTTTATTTATCTTTATTTTTTAAATATCGTTCGGATCTGTGAAGTATGGCGCATCACAGATCGCTCGTGAGTCCCTACTGGCTGGCGTACTCGGATTTAAAAATGATCCCAAAATTATTTTCTGCACCCTCGAGAATCTCGGACACGATATCCATATTGCTGAAATCATAATTTTGTGCGGCGGCCATCTTGTATTTGAAAAATGATCACAAAATCGTTCTCAGCACCCTCGAGAACCTCTGATACGATACCCATAATGTAGTTATCATACTTTTGAGCCGCGGCCATCTTGGATTTGAAATATGATCACAAAATCGTTCTCTGCACCCTCGAGAACCTCGGGTACGATACCCATAATGTAGTTATCATAGTTTTGAGCGGCAGCCATCTTGGATTTCAAAAATGATCACAAAATCGTTCTGGGCACTCTCGAGAACCTCGGATGCGATACCCATATTTTTATGATCATAATCTTGCACGGCGGCCATCTTGGATTTGAAAAATGATCACAAAATCGTTCTCAGCACCCTCGAGAAACTCGGATACGATACCCATAATGTAGTTATCATACTTTTGAGCGGCGGCAATCTTGGATTTGAAAACTGATCACAAAATCGTTCTCTGCACCCTCGAGAACCTCGGATCCGATACCCAGATACCTACACATGGAGACAGGCCTGGTAATACCTCGAATACAATAAGGAAGAACTCACCCTGAGATAGTAGGTCACGACCCCAGAGCCTGGTGAAAGAGATGTCTTGATGTACGGCAACACGCTCAGTCCGTTTTCTACAGCCTTCTTCGCCAAGAGACCTGAACATTACCATCAAATTGTTAGCAAAATACACACATTAGTGACTGAGCCATACTTTTGGGAAAAATGTATCAAAATATCGGCACAAGCGTATCAAGATAAGTTAAGCCCCTTATATGGTCAAATATATGGAAGTTCCTTAAACAATCCGTACGATTGGCAGTGAACAATTTTCCCATGGAAAGAGTGCGTGCTTCTATTGATAACTGGCCTCAACGTTTAAAGGACTGTATTGCAGCCAATGGAGACCACATTGAATAAGCTTTTTATATTTTTAATTGTTTTATATTTATGTATTAAACAAACACACTGTAAAAGTAATATATGTTATTAGCAAATTTTTTTTTCTTTGTTTCAGTATTTATGGCAAGACTAGTACTTATAGCTGACCCTATAGAGGCTGTTCTGCAAATAGAAAATGATAAGGATTAATATCGTATTTGTGCAAACAGCTTTTAAAACACCGCTTTATAATTATACAAATGATTTGAGTTTTCTTTAGTGTTAATTCCGCCAATATTTGTCTTTAAACAATTCGAC
>CATIXQ010000004.1:24503859-24522652 GCA_949711755.1 Leptidea juvernica | reverse complement strand
CCTCAGGACGTGTTGTCTCGCCAAAATCTGGCACGAGACTGAATAAATTTTCGCTTTGTAATTGCCACTTTTGATAATATTAACATGGATATAGTTTATTATCTTTAAGAGATAGACATATGTTATCGCGGACTTTTCTGTAGACCTACATAAGAAACACAATCCCACTATACATTATTTTGTTATATTTCAAAGGGTTTAGGCAGCGTTTTCGTTCAAAGCTACCAGACAACTTTTTTTCCGACATATCCAACAAATATCCAAAACGTATACAAAACTTGACAAATTATAAACTTAAACCTTCCTCGAGAACCACGCTATCCATTGTAAAAAGCAGCGTGGAGATAGGTGCAGTAGTTTTTGAGTTTATCGCGAACAGACAGACAGATAGACGAGGACTTTGTTTTATAATATGTAGTGAAATCCAGTGTCCTGATGTTTGTTTGCAGTGAACTCCTAAACTAATGATCGGATTTTATTGGGGACTAGCTGACCCGATAGTTTTATAAGTAATAAAATATTGCCTATATTATAGCCTGTACATCATTTTGTTCTATTGTCAATAGTTATTGCAGCGCACGCAAAAATAGGTTTTTGATTTTACACCTTGTGTTACAAAATAGCAATTTTATTACGGATCCCTAATTTTGAAAAAAAAAACATAGCCTATAGCCTTCCTCGATAAATGGACTACCCAGAATGTGGGCGGCGGTGATCACTTAACACCAGGTGACCTGTACGCTCGTTTGTCCTCCTATGTCATAAAAAAAAGGGAAGTTGCCAGTGTGGACAGTGCTTCGTAGTTCGTAACTGCGCGAGTAGATGTGCCTGTTGAGTGATGACTCATAACAAGAGATAGGATATTGGGAACGGCCGTAGGCCTATTCGCCAATCCTTCAATATGGGGAACTCATTACAATTTGTAATGTAATCGGTTAATATTTAGGTCAAAAAAAACTACGTGACTAAAATGTTTCCGTGAATATTTAATATGACATTGTCTCTTCCGCTTACATACTAAGCACGTACATTTATTACACCTTAAATAACATCATTACTCCAGTGGGAGGCTCCTTTGCACAGGATGCCAGCTAGATTATGGGAACCACAACGGCGCCTATTACTGCCGTGATGCAATAATGTGTAAGCATTATTGTGTTTCGGTCTGAAGGGCGCCGTAGCTAATGAAATTACTGGGCAAGTGAGACTTAACATCTTATGTCTCAAGGTGACCAGCGCAATTGTGGTGCCGCTCAGAATTTTTTGAGTTTCTCGAGAATCCTGAGCGGCACTGCATTGTAATGGGCAGGACGTATCATTTACCATCAGCTGAACGTCCACAGATAGGCGACGTTGTGGTACCCATAATTTCGCCGTTATCCTGTGCAAAGGAGCCTTCCACTGGTAAAAAAGTGACTTTGACGTGAGTCTTACCAGCTCCCAACATAACGCTGGGATTTGATGTATTGGTGCAGGAGGTGATGGCAGCGATGATGACCGAGCCGTGGGTGATGTTGTATGTATTACCATCGGTGAACGAAAAGCTACCCGATGATGACAAGTTACTGGGCGACAGACCGAAACCTTTGAAGCCGATCTGCAAAATTTAAACATGTCTTATTATAAAAGGAAAGTCCGAGGAATACAACATAGATATTTTTTTTTAATGAAAATAAGGGACAAGACGAGCAGGACGTTCAGCTGATGGTAATTGATACGCCCAGCCCATTACAATGCAGTGCCGCTCAGGATTCTTGAAAAACCCCAAAAATTCTGAATGGCACTACAACTGCGCTCGTCACACATTTCCATCGATTTACAAATCATTTCAATTATAATATAATATGTAAAGTGATGCAACAAACACACTCAAACGTCAAATAGTCAATGTCTTACACGAGTAAGTCAAAAAAGTAAATGTAAATTAATACAAAAGTTATTGAGTACAGTAGCTGCATCATCCACATACACCATAAATAAATAAAGGTATTATGTGAGTATTTTATAAGCGATTATCTATACTAATATTATAAAGCTGCAGTGTTTGTTTGTTTGTTTGTTTGAACGCGCTAATCTCTGGTACTACTGGTCCGATTTAAATGATTCTTTCAGTGTTGGGTAGTCCATTTATCGAGGAAGGCTATAGGCTATGTTTTTTTTTCAAAATTAGGGATCCGTAATAAAATAGCTATTTTGTAACACAAGGTGTAAAATCGAAAAATTATTTTTGCGTGCGCTGCAAAAACTATTGATAATAGAACAAAATGATGTACAGGATAAAGGCAATATTTTATTACTTATAAAACTATCGCGTGAATTATACTTTATATGGCAAAACAACGTTTGCCGGGTCAGCTAGTAATTAATATATATATTAACTTTCAAGAATGTGAAACCGAGTCTCCGGCAACAGGATCATCCTGCTACCACAAGCAGCGCCCGTTCACGAGCATGACGCATGAGCCAGCCATCGCCTCCCTCAACCATATTTTAGGGAAGGGGACGACCCGTCCCATGTCGCCGCCATTCGACTATGCGGCACTGCATTGTAATAGACATGACGTACCAATACCATCAGCTGAACGTCCTGCTCGTCTCATCCGTAATTTTCATTAAAAAAAAAACAATTACTTCCCGATTATTAATAATATTATTATTGGAACGAAGTTCCTTATCGCGCGTTGTGAAAGGGGGCTAGACGGAAAAAATTCTTATGAAAAGTTGTCACGACACTCTTTATTTGTTGATTTTCTTTATAGTAAGCTATTGTAAGCAGTGCGGCATGCGCATGTTTCTCTGGATAATTATAATAAATATAACAGATATATATTAAATATATTAAAATAATATATAAATAATTATATATTAATAATAATTAATATATAATTATTAAAATTATTTATAAATATTTATATTATACTAGCTGACCCGGCAAACGTTGTTTTGCCATATAAAGTATAATTCACGCGATAGTTTTATAAGTAATAAAATATTGCCTATATTATAGCCTGTACATCATTTTGTTCTATTGTCAATAGTTTTTGCAGCGCACGCAAAAATAGGTTTTCGATTTTACACCTTGTGTTACAAAATAGCAATTTTATTACGGATCCCTAATTTTGAAAAAAAAAACATATAGCCTATAGCCTTCCTCGATAAATGGACTACCCAACACTGAAAGAATCATTCAAATCGGACCAGTAGTACCAGAGATTAGCGCGTTCAAACAAACAAACAAACACTGCAGCTTTATAATATTAAGTATAGATATATATTATTTATTTTTAAATACTTTTAATATTTATATTATTATTTTATTTTATAATATTTAATATATTAAATTTTATTACAATTCCTTCACTAATTAATCGAAAGGAACTTCGTTCCATCCGGGTGTCCCTTGACACCTCTCAACTTTTTTTTTTATCTAAGTCGGATCTTCAATCAGTCGCAAGACTATAAGAGGATGAGTTGGGTGAGTATGACGTTTTAGATGAAGAGACCAGTGTCTCATCACAGATCCTTCCTTTTCAGCCTTTTCATTGCTCTGGAACGGATTAAGAGATAATTCATCACAAAGTACACAATAGTAGAGAAATGTCATTTGTAAACAATATTTTAATTTGTTTATTAATAGACTAGCTGACCCGACAGACGTTGTTCTGTATATAATAAATAAAATAATGTTTTTATATGAATTTGTCAATAATATATCATAACATCAAAAATTACTTCGTAAAATATGCACCCTGCTGTCGTAATGAAATTGTTTCACAGCAGAACTGTCAAACCGTGCGTCGATAAATTCTCTCATAGAAATTATGTATGGACACATCAAAGGAAAAACAAATTTGTTGTTTTTATTTAATATTAGCAGCATTTTCCTATTTATTCAGCTTTTAAACCTTCTCTGGACTTCCACAAATAATTCAAGACCAAAATTAGCCAAATCTAATCAAATTAAATTTAGCGAGACTAACGAACAGCAGTTCATTTTTATATATAAAGATTAAACTATTAAACTTAAGTATTGTACTATTAAATCTGTGTACGTATCATGTTTTTCTCTTATTTATAATCAATTTTCAGACTTATACATATAATCCATTATGGAACGAACGCAGGCACTTTTAAATACTTTTTTTTTAAATTTCTCTGATCGTGTGTTATTCATTGTTCATTTTTTTCTTTATTATTGTAAACACTGCTGTTCCTTCCATTAGGTAAACTGTGGTAGACTATAATTGGCTATGTTTTTGTATTTAATTATAAGTGATTATTTTGTATTAAGCTGTTGTCAACCCCAATAAAATAAAAAAAATTGCCAGTGTATTTGGGTGAACAGAGCCGACCAGCTTATCTTCTTTTGAATTTCTCAATTTCCGACTGAACACTGGGAACGCCAAGATATTGATGGATCTCGTCATGGAAAACCATGGGGCACTTGTGATGGTACGCAGGATGTTGTATTCCACACGTTGAACGAGCATGATGTTGCGATTACCGGCAGATTATAGAAATTTTTTAATTTTCTTCAAATTCAAAGTCAAAATATTTTATTGGCATAAAATCAAAAGACTGCTCGTCAACGTCAATCACAAGAAATACAATTCAGATACATACATATTAATTACAAAAATGTTTAAACATATTTTCAAAACAATGCAAACCAGTGAAACAACACATGGCTGAACCATATAATCCATAAAAAACAACTATAATTCTATTTAATTCCATATTTTAATATCGTTTATCTACACCCATATTTTAAATCCTCTATTAAAGATTCTGAAACAGTTAGCTTATTGCCAACATTAAAACACCCAATGTTCTAATAACCATTACATAATCCAAACGAGTGTTGTAATGTTGTACTGAATTTCACAACAACACTCCTATTTTTTTTTCAATCCCTTCATGCTCAAATAGTTTTAACAGAAAGCCACATTCTTATTGCTCGATGCGTGGTATCTGTATGAATTTCAAAAAAAGAACATTTGTTTACGCGCGTTCCACACTACCAGAACGTTGCGCGCCAAAAAAAATAGGTTATTCGAATCCCCGCCATTTTTCTTAAATATTTTTATTGCTTTGTTTACAAAAAATGAGCGATTCATTTTAAACGCTGCAAAAGAACTTAATATTCAAGTGAATTTTAATAATTGCACTATGCAAAATGTAAATTACTACTAAAATAAATAATTCTTTCATTAATTCTTAATTCATTTGTATATAATCAGTAATGGATGATATTAGGTTACTACTAGGACTGGCTATTTTAATGTCAGCAGTAAGCTAACTGTGTCAGAATCTTTTAGAGGATTCATATTATGAGTGTAGATAAAGTCTTGTATGCAACTGTTGATAATTAGGTATTAAAACACTCATGTGATACTATTATTACACTCGGCTTCGCCTCGTGCGATAAACCCACATTCGTGTTTTAATACCCCTTATTACACAACAGTTGCATAAATAACTATACATTTATTTATTGATAATTAAGATACAGATACATCTTAGCGGCATGTTAAAAATTCTATCAACCCAATGCGGACAAATCCGGGCGCGTATTCATTAAGGTTTCATTTAAAATTGAATTGAAAGTGACCTTGACCCAAAAACGCGACACAAAACTAAACATCAAAACACCGGGTAAGCAATATTGGCTTATTGCTTAGTTCATCTTTTATAATAAACATGCAACCGCCCGCGACTCTGCTTACAATTAGCGAGACCATTAAAATCGAAATTTTCGCACGGTTTTTCTAAAATTTATTTTTATTTTATTTTATTTAGGATTCTAAGCTATAGGTTCAGTGATATTTAATATAAAACTAAATAATATTATATTTCAAATTATTAACATATGACTTAATAATTATTAACGCTATTTATATAAATAATAATAAAATAAGACTTAAATAATCTAACAAAATTAATTACTTACAAATAGAAAATATCATTAAGATCGCTATCGGCAGGTAAGGTGCCCATGAAGCTGGCAACGTAACCTCTTTGTATAGCCAAATTTATCCTTTTATTTTATTTATATAGATTCACCAGTGGTATTTACAATATTACATTTTTTAAATAAAACACTTTTAAAGGATTGAAACGCGAGTAATTGTAACGGTTTTACATTAGATATTTGCGTAAAAGTTACATTTTTATTTTAGTTAATCCGACGTTTCGAGACGTTTCCAGATCTCGTTTTCAGTCCCCTGAAATATATATACAATTACTCGCGTTTTAATCCTTTTAAAAGTGTTTTATTTAAATGTGTAACACTCGCGTTAATCAAAGAAAATATTACATTTATAATTATGTTAATTTACAAGGGTCTTATAACTAAATGCGTTACCTTTTAAGGTGAAATACCGCCTGCTAAATTATATGTGAAATAGTTATATAAAATAAGTATAAGTTATAAAACAACCATTGTATGATGTAATGAAATTAGGATATCAACAAAATCTATCAAACAAGTCAAGATACATACATACATACATAAAATCACGCCTCTTTCCCGTAGTGGTAGGCAGAGACCACTTCTTTCCACTTGCTACGATCCTTACATACTTTCGCTTCGTCCACTTTCATTATTCCTTTCATACATGCTCTCCAGTTTAGGGTACTCTTGACCTGGCCTTTTTTCAAGACGTCCCTGAATTGATCTTGAAACGTCCGCCTAGGTCTACCACTTGCAACACTTTCATTCGCACTGGCCTTATAATAATAGTGTGTCAGCTCCCTCGATGTCCATGGTTTACAGAATCCAAAGTTAAAAGGACGGATATCGTAACAATGTTAAGAATTCGTTCCGGGCACATTCCATCAAATAAATTTAAATTTTTAATGAAAAGATCGATTACACAAAATTGTACAGACTGTGGAGACACAAGAATCGATGATGTTTTCCATCTTTTGATGGAATGTGTACGGAACGTTTCAGAGCGGCCGAGGCTCCTTAATAGTTATTTATGCAACTGTTGTGTAATAAGGGGTATTAAAACACGAATGTGGGTGATAATAGTATCACATGAGTGTTTTAATACCTAATTATCAACAGTTGCATACAAGACTTTATCTACACCCAGAATATGAATCCTCTAAAAGATTCTGGAACAGTTAGCTTACTGCTAACATTAAAACACCAGTCCTAGTAGTAACCTAATATCATTCATTACTGATTATATACAAATAAAATAAGTATTAATGGAACAATTATTTATTTTAGTAGTAATTTACATTTTGTATAGTGCAATTATTAAAATTCACTCGAATATAATGTTCTTTTGCAGCGTTTAAAATGAATCGCTCAATTTTTGTAAACAAAACAATAAAAATATCTAAGAAAAATGGCGGGGATTTAAATAACCTACTTTTTTTTACGGCGCGCGACGTTCTGGGAGTCTGGAACGCGCGTAAACGTAAATGTTCTTTTTTTGAAATTCATACAGATACCACGCATCGAGCAATAAGAATGTGGCTGTATGTTAAAACTCTTTGCGCATGAAGGGATAAAAAAAAACATAGGAGTGTTGTTATGAAATTCAGTACAACATTACAACACTCGTTTGGATGATGTAATGGTTATTAGAACATTGGGTGTTTTAATGTTGGCAATAAGCTAACTGTTTCAGAATCTTTAATAGAGATTTAAAGCATGGGTGTAGATAAAAATAATTACAATGTGGGTATGTGTAAAAGCTTACTAGCCACTCTACTATCAAGGGCCGCGCGGTCGCTCGTTAAGATATTGTGTAATTAATGTGTTTTCAATTTTTGGTTATATGGGGTTCTCTGTTTTTTTTATATATTGTGTGAGGTAATTAAGGTTTTTTTGTAACCTACGGGGGTGACATAGTCATTATTGACTAAACCCCAAAAAATAAAGAATAAAAAAAAACTTATTGATAATAATAATATATATATTAACTTGCAAAAAGATAGTATATAATGGTGATATGATTTATAATACTGAGATATATATAAATATATGTTTTGCAAGCATTTTTTATGTTAATAAGGGACGAGACAAGCAGGACGTTCAGCTGATGGTAATTGATACCGCAGTGCCGCTCAGGATTCTTAAAAAAAAAAACAAAAATTCTCAGCGGCACTACAACTGCGCGACATAAGAGCCGGCTAGATAATGGGTACCACAACGGCGCCTATTTCTGCCGTGAAGCAGTTATGTGTAAGCATTATTGACGAGCGCAGTTGTAGTGCCGGAATTTGTTAGTTTTTCAATAATCCTGAGGGGAAATAAAATTATATTAAAAAAAAATCTTCAGCTCTAGAGATGGAGCTATTATCACCTCTAGAGTGAAATAATAAAGAGGATTGTGTGGTTTCACTTTTACCGTAGTTCATAACATATTATAGACATTTAACTAAAAATTTTTGGAATAATATTCCAATGTGGGTATAATTATTGGAAAATGGAATGATAATGGGAAATAATAAAAGTAGACTATGTCTCCAAATAAATGAGTAATAGTCTATATACTACACGGTCAGCTGCTGCGAACAATAGGCGCCGCCCGACAGTCACGCGACATGCAACACAAAGACGAAAAAGTTTGAGACGATGTAATAAAAGTTTCACTTTAAAAAAATCATAGCGAATATTCTCTCAAGTTGAATTCATTGGACAAGACGCATGCCACACGCCATGACTTTTATAAAATAAACGTAGCCTAAGTTACTCCTTATTACATCAGCTACCTGCCAATAAAAGTGACGTCGAAATCGGTCCAGCCATTTAAGAGATAAGCCGGAACAAACAGATTCACAGACAAAAAAGGTAAAAAATGTATTTTGGTGTATGTACCGTATATATATTCATATATATACATGTAGTAAAAAACGGTTACTTCAATATTACAAACAGACCCTCCAATTTTATTTATATGTATAAATAGTTTCCTTTTTTTTTTCTAAAATAAAAGAATTTGTCTAAAATAAACGCAGCCTAAGTATTCCTTATTACATAACCTGTCAATAAAAGTCCGGTCAAAATAGGTCCAGCCATTTCAGAGATTAGCCGGAATAAACAGATAGACAGACAAAAAAGGTAAAAAATGTTATTTTGGTGTATGTACCGTATATATACATGTAGTAAAAAACGGTTACTTCAATATTACAAACAGACACTCCAATTTTATTTATATGTATAGATATATAACACAGGAAGAAAAATGTGCTGACAAGCATTAATATAATATTTTACAATAAAATTAAGATCATTATCTGTGGTGAACAGTTAGTGAACAGCGGAGTTTTATATTGATTGTGTGGATATTTCATACGAGACCTCGCCGGGAATCGAACAGCAGTTGCTTTCAGGTGATTTAATTAAAATTTCGTAACTCCTCATATTTTCTATACATATAAATAAAATTGGAGTGTCTGTTTGTAATATTGAAATAACTTACTATATATACGGTACATACACCGAAATCTTTATTTTTTATAATTTTTGCCTATCTGTTTGTTTCGGCTAATCTCTGAAATGGCTGGACCGATTTTCACGTGACTTTTATTGGCAGGTAGCTGTTGTAATAAGGAGTAACTTAGGCTACGTTATTTTAGAAAAATTAAGAAATGTTGCAATGTCCAAGAAACGGTTTAACTCTAATAAATAATAGTTTAAAAAAACTAAAAAACACGATATATTAAATTAAACTAAAGAGTTGAAAATGAAATATATTTTTTTTACACTATTTTCAATTTAAATTTATAAAAAAAAATATATACTTTATAGTTGAATTTGATATAAAGCGTGTCTTTTAGTTTTTTTTTGAACTATTATTTAACTATTAAGTACTTTAACATCAATTCCTGCCTTATCGACTATAGATAGAAATTATATAAATTGACAAAAATCATAGTTTGCAAATTGAATAATGGAATAATCTTATCAAATTAGTGTATTGTCATCGGTCCGCGATAAATCTTAACTTAACCATAATTCTGAAAATGAATTTAAGCGAAGGCTTTGTAATTTTATAAATAATAATTTAATTTAAATTTATTCTTTAAGTGTTTTTTTTTATTTGTGTAGAAATAGTTGTAGAATATGTTTTAGATTTATATAATACGTTATTAATATCTAGCCGACAATCAACGTCAAAAAAGTGTGTTTTTTTTTCAATTACTAATTTAATTTAAATTTGTTCTTATATATTTTTCTTCTTATTTGTATAGAAGTAGTTGTAAAATATTTATTAGATTTATATAATTCGTTATTATTTTATAGCCGACAAACAATCGTCATAAAATTATGTTTCGTGCATGTCTAATTGCCTGTAAGTAGAATCGCAATTATCATTTTATTAAGTATGTTGTAATGATATTGAAATGTATGTTGTAGTTTCTGTAGGCAATCTTAAAAAAATAAATAAAGTGGGTCAAAATCGCGTCTAAAGAAGTCAGTTACATACATACATACAAACATTCAAGTGAAGCTAATATAAAGCGTATAAAAATAATTTATATGGCAGAAAAACGTTTGCTGGGTCAGCTAGTAATACATATTAATTAATTTGTTATGTTTTTAAAGTGAAACCCCTCACTTCTAGGATTAATACGCAAATAAAATTTGAAAATCAACAAAATTTTATGAACTATGCGAGACTCGAACCCACGACCTCCGGCTTTCCGTGCCGGTGCTCTGACCAACTGAGCTAACCGTTCGAGTGTCGTATCGTCATAAAATCTTGTATGCTTTGTTCAACTCTCAGGTTGTGGCTTCATCTACAGGATCTACTTTACAGTTGATAACCTGCTCAACCCCAATATTTGCATATTAGGAAATTGACTTGAGATGTCGCCCTCGTAAATCTAAACAATTTGTTATGTTTTTAAAGTGATAACCCACACTCCTAGGATTAATCATAATAATGCATATTAATTAACAAAATAATTAACGTATTTCAGCCGATTTGCACAATAATTAACGTATAACGACTTTAATAATTAGTTAATTTCTTAATTATAATAATTAAATAAATGACACGATGAACAATATTCTTAAAAATAAATTTTTCGATTCTTGATTAATAATAATAATGACAGTACGGTATATTAACGATCTTTAAAGCAGTAATGTGTAAGCATTACTGTGTATCGGTCTGAAGGGCGCCGTAGCTAGTGAAATTAATGGGCAAATGAGACTTAACATGTTATGTCTCAAGGTGACGAGCGCAATTTTAGTGCCGGTCAGAATTTTTAGGTTTTTTTTTATGATGATAAAGGACGAGACGAGCCAGACGTTCACCTGATGGTAATTGATACGCCCTGCCCGCGCACGTCAGATTGAGAGATAAGATGTTAAGTCTCATTTGCCTATTAATTTAGTGAAATAGCTAGTGAGCTACGGCGCCCTTCAGACCGAAACACAATAATGCTTACACATTACTGATTCACGGCAGAAATAGGCGCCGTTGTGGTACCCATAATATAGCCTCCCACTGGTTTTTTAATAATCCTGAGCGACACTGAATTGTAATGGGCAGGGCGTATCAATTACCATCAGCTGAACGACCTGCTCGTCACGTCCCTTATTGTCATAAAAAATAAAACCAAGAATATGTAAAATGTTGACTATATCGTTGACAACACTTTCAATACAATGATAATTCCGTAGTTTTCCGAATGACAAGCTGACTTGCAAATAAACGTGGGAAATGACACGTCCGAAAAAACCAATAATAAGCAAAATGTGTACTTGTTAACATTATGCATATTCTTATTGTAATTGATACGCCCTGCCAATTACTACAATGCAGTACCGCTCAAGGTTCGTGTAAACCCTAAATATTCTGAGCGGCACTACAATTGCGCTCGTCACCTTCAGACATAATCAAATCAAATCAAAATCAGTTTATTCACGTAGGTCACGGAAATGACACTTATGAATGTCAAAAAAAAATCTTATTGAATCTACCGCTACTTCGTAAAGGGTTGAGCTTATGAGGAGAAGTAGCAAGAAACTCATTGCCACTCTTTTATATCAAGATTTATATTTACATCGATTTACAAATCATTTCAAATTACAATATAATATGTAAAATGTAAAATTATGCAACAAACACACTCAAACGTCAAATAGTCAATGTCTTACACGAGTAAGTCAAAAAAGTAAATGTAAATTAATACAAAAGTTATTGAGTACAGTAGCTGCATCATCCACATACACCATAAATAAGATAAGATAAGATGTTAAGTCTCATTTGCCCAGTAATTTCACTAGCTACGGCACCCTTCAGACCGAAATACAATAATGTTTACACATTACCCATAATCTAGCCCGCATCCTATGCTAAGAAGCCTCCGACTGGTAAATGCTCTAAGACTCCCTTGGGCCTGGGACTTCCCTATTCTTTTCATGCCCCCGGGAAGCACAGGACACTTTTACTTCAGCTTTTATACGGAACAAGTCATATACAACGGAACCCCAATCTCTACGTCATAATTTGCGGTCAAACCTCAAATTATCTGACCACCAATAATTATCAAACTGGTCAATATAAGATTACGAATTTACGTCAAGCATCGCACGTACTTTGTTTGTAACCACGGACGAGTAAAAAAAGAAGGACTCCGCGCCGTGATATTAGCAAGTGAAGCACCGTTATGCTAGTGTGTGTGCGGTTACGGGGGATACTAGTTACACAATTTTTTCTCCCTTAAATAATCATATATGGCCACAAATACTTATATACTATCGTTTTTACACTTTATTTTTCACGGAATTTTTAAAATATTTTATTGAGACGCAAACTGACCTGTCACAGACGATGACAATTCTCATAATGGCCGCCTATCGGCCTGTAGTAGTGTATGTGTGTACGTGGGGCTATGTATTTACACGTTTATCGGCTCGTTTTGTAAGGTGACACGGAGTCGTCATTATTTTACTAGTCCGAGGTTTGTAACATAAACAATATACATTCAACCAGCTTACTCGACAGACGCTGTTGGGTAAATAGAATAAAAAATTATGTAAGTATTCGGGTATTTTTTTCAATTTTATTTGTGTAGGTAATTGATGTCAGAAGTGAGGGTTATCACTTAACATAATAGACTTACTTGTGTAAGGCATTGACTATTTGACGTTTGAGCATGTTAGTTGCATCACTTTACATATTATATTGTAATTGAAATAATAATAATAATATTGACACACTTTTTACACAAATTATCTTGCCCCAAGTTAAGCATATATAGCCTGTGTTATGGGTTACAAGACAATGATATATTTAATACAATATACTTACTTAAACATACAAAAATTCATATAAACATACATAAATATATTTAAACATCCATGACTCGGAAACAAACATCCATATTCATCATATAAATGCTTGCACCTACCGGGATTCGAACCCGGGACCTATAGCTGAGTAGGTAGAATCGCTAACCACTCGGCTATACAGGTCGTCAAATTATGAAATGATTTGTAAATCGATGTAAATGTAAATCTTGATATAAAAGAGTGGCAATGAGTTTCTTGTCACGTCTCATCACATAAAATATCCCTTATTTTTACCCCATGTTATTAATTTTACAAAAGAGTCGCTTGCCGGTTTCTAAACTTTACTCCTATTCTTTTATTCTGACCAGAAATTTAAAAACAATTGTTAAAGATGATTGGACCAGTAGAAAAAAAAAACCCGGGGTATTGTTTAACGAATGATTTGTTGCATCATTTTACATATTATATTGTATTTGAAATGTTTTGTAAATCGGTGGAGATGTAAATCTTGACATAAAAGAGTGGCAATGAGTTTCTTGTTACTTCTTCTCATTAGCTCAACCCTTTACGAAGTAGCGGTAGATTCAATAAGAAAAATATTTTATTGACATTCATGTCATTCAAGTGTCATTTCCGTGACCTACCATGAATAAAGTGATTTTGATTTGATTAAAAATTTGTTGTGTTTTTAAAGTAATAAGAGCGCAAAAAAAGAATCCTAGGACTCTCTTCTTCTTGCGCCGCTTCTTCTCTCTCAGAGCGCCATTTGTTTCCGAAGCGGTAGTAGTAGTATCTAGTATATTATTTTATTTTATTATTATGGACATGACAACAAAAAAAATCTAAAGGAATAAATTTTGAGAAAATTAATGCCTTTTACACCTTTTTATGCCTTTTAACAAATTGTTTAGATTTGCAAGAGCGACACCTCAAGTCAATTTCCTAATATGCAAATATTGGGGTTGAGCAGGTTCTCTTTTTAACTGTAAAGTAGATCCTGTAGATGAAGCCGCAACCTGAGAGTTGAACAAAGCATACAAGATTTTATCAACGATACGTCACTCGAACGGTTGCCTGCTGGAAGAGCGCTCGCACGGAACGCGAGAGGTCGCGGGTTCGAGTCCCGCATCGTTCATAAAATTTTGTTTTCAGTTTTATTTGTGTGAACTATTATTACCGTGTATTAATTTTTTTTAATCCTAACTAAACTCATCTGCATGGACATGACACTTATTAATGAGAGTGTACCAATGCCATAGACATTCAAGATGGAACCCAATTAAAGGCCCAAACTCAACACACATGTACACACACACTCACTCTCTCTCTCTCTCTCTCTCTCTCTCACACACACACACACAGTTTTCAAATTTGTTTTAATTGTGCGATTACTGTAATATTTGGTTTTTAATCATTTTTGTTTATTTCAATATTGTTTATCAAGTATTAAGTATCCGATAAGGAAGTTGCGAGATCTTCCCAATGCAAGTGTCCTAAAACAAATTTATAATATGCAATCTTAGATATAAACGATATTTGTTTATTTATTTAAAGACTTAATATGTTGTAGCGTATAGATTTTTTTTTGTAAAAACAAGGAACGAGACGAGCAGAACGTTCAGCTGATGGTAATCGATACGCCCTACCCATTACAATGCAGTGCCGATTAGGATTCTGTGAGTGCGCTCGTCACCTTGAGTCATAAGATATTAGGTCTCATTTGCCCAGTAATTTGACTAGATAAGGCGCCCTTTAGACCGAAGCACAATAATGCTTACACGTTACTGCTTCACGGCAGAAATAGGCGCTGTTGTGGTACCCATAATCTAGCCGGCATTCTGTGCAAAGGAGCCTCCCACTGGTCTAGTGATACTACGGCACAGATACTATATGGGAATATCCCGATACATTATTGGAACTTCCAAGCTTGGAGACAGCTCACTTCTAAGCCTGCAACACACTTCATGGGCCTCTGGTTTTATAGAGGTTCAATTGCTCCCTTAATTAAATGAAATGAAATTTATTGCGTCGATAACAGTGTGCATTATAGATCTTAAATTTATTGTAGTGTCTCCTATTCGGCTAATTTAAATTAGCATGCAAAAGTACACTTAAAATTTAAAAAATCCTTAACACTATAAAATTTTTTGTCAATCAACCATTTAAACAGGAGTCTAGTAAATGGTTTCTGTGGTAAGTTTCTTATTTCTAGAGGTAGATGATAAAATAATTTTATACACATTGCGTAGCTACTATTTAGGTATAAAGTTGTTCTGGGACAGTGGCCTTAAACAAATCTATAACTATAACAGTTATATCAATTCTAAATTACGCATGGATTTATCAAGAAATATTAACAGGATGTTCTTAATGACCATCAGAAACATATAACACTTTGTTTATAAAAATAGTACCTGAAGAAAGGTAAAAACAATACAACAAAAGAAGAGTTATTGATCTAATTAGTCTGTTGTTGTGTTGAACAATAATCCGCATTAACCTATATAATAATACGAAGTGTAATAAATCGAAATCGGTTTAACGTTTTATGAAGTTAACAAACAATAACAAAATGTTATTTTTAGTAAACAAATTGTAAACATGATCATGAATAAATATTGCACTAGAATATTTCCTTGAGGCATTCCTATATGAAAAATCTTTATAATTAAGATCAAACTCTCTTACCTGACGGTTTAGTGATATAAACAGTAGTTGGTATCTTTAAATAACGCGTATTACAAATATAGACAAAAAGATAATGTAGTAAATTAACGTAAATGGGGCTTAATAATGATATCGTAAGCTTGGGTGAAATCAAAGACTGCCTGCTCTGTTACTCTTTACTCTATGTCACTAATATAATATACTACAACTATGTGTATGTGGGCCACATCAGTCACGCGATGCAGGAGCGGGTCACTAGTACGTAATATATTGAATTGATAATTTATAGGAAAAAGTTCAAAAGTGCCCGTCAGTAATGAAAATAATATACTTACGGCCGTTCACAATACACTATGCAGGTCTCTCTCGGGATATCGTCGACCAGTGCCGGGAGAAACTTGTGTCTTCTATCGAGTCCTCTCTTGAGAAGGTCGCGGAATGGGGAAAATTGAACCTTGTCCAATTTAACCCCCAGAAGACTTAAGTTTGCGCGTTTACCACTAAAAAAACCCCATTTGTCGTATCACCGCTCTTCGACAACACTTCCCTCAAAGCCTCGCCTAGTATCGGAATACTGGGTCTCGAAATCTCGAGCGATTGCCAATTTCGTGGTCAACTGGAAGGCAAAGCCAAATTGGCTTCAAAGAAACTGGGCGTCATTAATAGAGCACGGCAATACTTCAAGCCGGCCCACATACTAGCGCTCTACAAAGCGCAGGTTCGGCCACACATGGAGTATTGCTGTCATCTCTGGTCTGGCGCACCCCAGTATCAGCTCGATCCATTTGACCGCGTGCAACGCAGAGCAGCTCGAATTGTCGGGGACCCAGTGCTCTGTGAACGGCTGGATCACTTGGCGTTGCGTAGAGACGTCGCTTCATTGTGTGTCTTCTACCGCATTTATCACGGGGAGTGTTCCGAAGAGCTGTTTAACCTGATTCCTGCCGCCGAATTCCACCTTCGCACGACACGCCACAAGTTAGGTTATCATCCTCACCATCTGGATGTGTGGCGGTCGTCCACAGTGCGGTTTTCAAGGAGCTTTCTTCCACGAACTACAAAGCTGTGGAATGAGCTTCCTTGTGCGGTGTTTCCGGGACGATACGACATTGGTACCTTCAAAAAAAGCACGTACACCTTCCTTAAAGGCCGGCAACGCTCCTGTGATTCGAGAGTGCTCCTGAGAGATTGTGGGCGGCGGTGATCACTTAACAACAGGTGACCCGTACGCTCGTTCGTCCTCCTATTCCATAAAAAAAAATACTATTTACAAATAGAGATAAATTACTACCTTCTACTGTCAGTAATTAGCTGTCAATAATCTGAAGCTGTCCCAATATACCTGATAAGTCATTCTTATCGCTTTATATTGGGACGCGGGAATTGCAATTTCCATACAAACTTTATATCGCTGGTAAGCTATACGTCGTCCCATTGACAGACAGCGTGTACGGATAAGGTGAGTTACCGTCGATAAGTTTATTGGGACAGAAAATTCAACGATAGTTACGATTTTTATCTCAATTAGACCACAACCGAAGATAGACTCGGAATCCTGGTGACCAGTAATACAGGTATTTTATTACCTACAACCGTAAACTTTTGTATCCCCTGTATTTTTAAGTTTTCGCTGTATTGTAATTTTGGTTGTTGGTGAGAAATAAAAGCCTTTATTAATATAAAATATAAAATATTATAATCTTATAAGAATTAATTGGGAATATGCATGTATTATTTTTATACTAATATATTTATTTGATGGTTTACATTGCTTTATAGAGCCGAAAAATAACTTATCTAGTGAAAATAACCTCTGGCGTGAACAGTTTTAAGAGTGAGTGTTATAAGTTTTTAAAATAAACTAAAAGAAAAAAAAGGCTCAAAAGAAATAAAATAGTTACCTAAAAAAAATAAACCTTATTTAAATCATGTATATAGACGTATACATATACATAGACGGCTTGACTCAATTTTATGTCGATTCTAAATAAAATAATTAAAATGATGGTAACTATTAAAATCACAAATATTTTCTTGTGTCTCATTAAACAACTAATCGTTAAGTAATCTAAGTGTTTCTTAATCACTTGTCCCTTCGAGACCATTTATTAATTGGTACGTCATAATTATCAAATCATTGCATACCTACCCTCTTCTTTAGTATAAAACATTGGTTTTGTAACATTCACCATTAGTCTTACTTCAGCTTTCGAAGAGGTAACATCAGCTATATAATTTCTGATTCCTATATTTTCTAGTGTTGTGTTTTTTTGGTATAAATTATTTAGTGCCTAAGTTGTAAATGAATAGATAGTGATTTATACTCAATAAGCAGTGAAGTGAATACTTTTCCTTTTAAATCAGGTATTTACAATTTTGCAACTAGCGTCTAGTCTTTCGAGTGGTAGTTGTCATTCTCTCAGTTGACATGTCAGTTATAATGTCACTGGGTATATGATTACTGTTGCTCTAGGATACTGTCATCGAACTAATTTCCACTATGGTTGATTTTATGTGTATTATCTATAGAGATACGGTTGTCACTCCTTCAGTAGACATGTCTGTTATTCTGTCACTGGGTGTGAGATTACTGTAACTCTTGGATACTACAGACTTTATACTACTTTGGTTTATGTTGCAGTGTATTTTTTTATCTATGGAGATACGGTAGTCACTCCCTTAGTAGATATGTTAGTTATTCTGTCACTGGGTGTGTGATTACTGTAACTCTTGGATACTATCATCACACTTCTCACTAATTTGGTTCATGTTGCTGTGTATATAATTATCTATAGAGATACGGTAGTCACTCCCTTAGTAGACATGTCTGTTATTCTGTCACTGGGTGTGTGATTA
>CATIXQ010000004.1:24446584-24502581 GCA_949711755.1 Leptidea juvernica | reverse complement strand
TCGTATAGTAGTCACTAACTTAGTAGACAAGTTGTTTATTCTGTCACTGGGTATCTGATTACTGTAACTCTCGAGATAATGTTATCATTTAAGCTCTTACTTCCCTAATGGTAATTGATGAAATTTTTTTATGGTAATTTTGAAATGATCTACCACTCTATGCATTGTAATCTCTTTGCCATCATGCAATATGTAAGAATTCTTGTTATTATTAAAGTATAATGTTAAAAATCCAATTGATATTTATTTAACTGATACGTTTTTATGCATATGTTTATCTGTTTGAAGATAATAATAATGCTTATTCATTACACAGGGCAACAAAAAAAAATAAAAAGAATACTATGAATTTGATGAAATAATTTCTTATAAAAATACTTCCTAAATATTTCCCGGAACCCTAAAGACATTGAGTACATATTTGTGAAACATTTTAGTTTTTACTGCAACCAACCCACTCACCTTATTGGTCAAGCACTCTTTGAAGTCCTTCTTCATGTTTGACACGGAGACTCTGTCCTGGGGTCTCTTCGGCCCGCTGACTGACGTAACCACCGTTGACAGGTCAAGCTCTACCACCTGTCAATGTCAAAAACACCTGTCAGTGTCAACGCGATCTGTCAAAAGGGAGTTTATAATATAATTCATGTTTGAAAATGAAATTTATATATTTGTATGAATAGTGGTTACATGTAGTTCTCAAAATTAGTTGTTGCACAGCACAATTCGCCAAACAATCGACATACAAATATTTGACTGTTAATATTAAATTTATTATATTTTTGCGTCATTACACACACTATATAAATAATAGTATCATAAAAAACAAATGTTTGTAGATAGATAGTTTAGGCAACGTTCTTATATTTTTGAAGTGAAACAGCTCTTCGGAACCCCCGTGATAGATGCGGTAGAAGACACACAATGAAGCAACATTTCTACGCAACTAGAAGTGATCCAGCCGTTCACAGAGCACTAGGTCCGCGACAATTCGAGCTGGTCTGCGTTGCATGCGATCATATAGATTGAGCTGATACTATTGTGCGCTAGACCAGCAATATTCCATGTGTGGCTTTGTAGAGCGCTAGAATGTGCGCCGTGCTCTATTTATGATGCCCAGCTTCTTTGAAGCCAATTTGGCTTTGCCCTCCAAGTGACCTCGTAGTTGGCAATCCCTCGGGATTTCGAGACCCAGTATTCCATTACTCTCACATAGGTTTCGAGGAGTTAATAGAGCATCTTGTAGTCCAGGGTAAAGAGGAAGCCACTAACCCGAGATGTCACCCATGTACTATGGATGGATTAACAAAATTATATCTTCTGTGGCGGTTTCGTGCATGCGTACACTCAACGACTCTCTAATAGAGAGAGATAATCATACTTCTTGGCATTCATACGATAAATAAAACTTTAAGGTTCAGACATTATCGATAAATAAATTTAAATGTTTTACTAAAATATGGCTCTGTCGTAAATCCTACTACTCCACAGCTGAATACTGATTGATTATCATTATTTTATTGCATTTGTAATAAATGTATATTTTATTAAAAAGAGCGCAAAACAGAATGGTGGCATAGTTCTAATCTACTATCATTCTTAAATTACACAACATTTAACATGGATTCTGGGGGTCAAGTAGACTCTATATTCACAGATTTTCGCAAGGCATTCGATCGAATTGACCATAAAATACTACTCCAGAAAATTCTTTCGGCAGGAATTCATGGTAATTTATATAGGTGGTTTACCTCGTTCCTTGAGAACAGATCACAGGCTGTGGTTCTCAACGGATACTCATCAGAATGGAACTTCGTGCCCTCTGGGGTCCCTCAAGGATCCTTGTTAGCTCCATTGTTGTTTAATATCTTCATTAACGATATCGCAGCTTGTTTTCAACATTCCAAATTCCTACTATACGCAGATGATATGAAAATATTTAAACAAATTCGTGATGTTGATGACTGCCTTTTATTACAACAAGACATGCACAGGTTTGAAAAATACTGTTGCATCAAGAAACTAGACCTGAACGTTCCGAAATGTTACGCTATAACATTTACCCGTAAGCCTAATTTTATTAAATTTCAATATTCACTTAATGGTCATCCACTCAAAATTGTAAATGAGATACGTGATCTAGGCGTAATTCACGACTCTAAGCTTACATATGACAAACACATTGAAAACATCGCTAATAGAGCCAACCAGTGTATGGGATTTATCAAGAGATCCTATTCCCAATTCTCAAGTATCAAGGTTATAAAAACGTTGTATTGTACATATGTTCGTAGCATACTCGAGTATTGTACACAAATTTGGAACCCTCAGTATGATATATATATTAACAGATTAGAATCAATCCAACGCAGATTTGTTAAATACCTTGAATATAAGTGCAAGACATACGACAATGATTATGAGTCAAGATGCAGGAGATATCATATATTACCACTCCACGAGAGACGCAAAATAGCTGATATTCTATTCTTAACAAAAATAGCACAATGTCACATTGACGCTCCCCATCTTCTCTCGAATATAAATTTAAATATTCCCAGAATATCTGCAAGACATCCTAAATATTTACATATACCCCACTGTGCGTCAAATTACAAACAAAACTCATTCTTCTCAAGAGCATCTCACTGCGTAAATAATCTTAAAGGCTTTCCTGATTTTGACCTGTTTAATTCATTCACAAATTCTATCAGATCAAAAATGACTAAAAACTGGTTTAATGTGTTTCCCTAACTGTTACTATAAACATAATTGAACGTAGTGTTTAAATTCTCTCTGAACATAATAAATGTAATACCTAATGTAATTGTAATAAATGTAATTATTAACATATTATATATAATACTTGTATAGGAAAAAAAAGAAAAAGAAAAAAGAAGTACCTATATTACGCTATGTGTTATTAGAAACAATATGCGAAAACTATTAAATGGTGTAAAATGTTCACACTATTATTTAGTAACTAAGTTATTGTAACACTAAGTTTTCCAAATAAAATAAAATAAAAAAAATAGTTTCTTGCGCCGTTTCTTTCTAAAAAAAAGGGAAACCTTCTAAAGGAATCAATTTTGAGAAATTAAATGCCTTTAAAAAAATTGCGGGCCTACAAAGTATACACGTCAGAAGTGTAACCTGCATTGTGCAATGAACCTCTAACCTGTATATGAAGTCCTGGTACATGTTTCTAGGATGACATATGATTTCAACCGCTATTAAAGACATTACTATCACCGCTACCACATGTATATTTAGTAATACGTAACCGTGCGCATGATGTCAGAATATATTGAGGTATACTCTCGTCGTACTTAAGACAATCTCTTCTTCAGCTATGAGAACCTGGTACTTAAACACTGTATAATGCTTCCTATCTCATTTCCTCTCTCGTTAAATCTTATCAATTTATGTGTCTGTCTCTTTTTACTGTCGCTTATTCGTTTCATCGACTTTCAAATCACAACGATGCGTAGAAGTTTTTCGGGTTTTTTATTTTATGAGAGGGGGCAAACGGGCAAGAGACTCACGGGATGGGGAGAGGTGAGGCAACCGACCATGGACATCCGCAACAACAGGTGTGTCAAGAAATGCGTTGCCGGCCCTTTAAGGGGAGTATGCTTTTTCTTGAAGGTCCCTAAGTCGTATCTGTTCGGGAAGACTGCTGCCGGTAGTTGATTCCACAAAGTGGCTGTGCGAGGCAAGAAATTTCGAACAAAACGCGCGGTTGTGGAATGCCAGACGTCTACGTGATGAGGATGGTACTTTGCACGTAATGTCCGGTGGTGGAATTCGGCCGCTGGAATCAACCCGAACAGCTCCTCTGAGCACTCCCCGTGATAAATGCGGTAGAAAATGCAGAGAGAACCCACATCTCTACGCAATGCTAGAGAATCAAGCTGATCGGAGATTGGAGGTGATCACTTATTAGGTGACTATAATAAAAAATTATACCTCGGAGAAAACGGGGTCTTGACCTGCATCATTGTAGTTCCTAAACTGCTTGGTAGCCTTCAGATATTCTTCAACCAACCGTATCTTCTCTGCCGATCGATCTGTGAATGACGTACATAGAAATTAAGTGTTAATATGTAGGATTTCTTTTGTTCTTTGTCAAGTACGTAAGTGTAAGAGGTGGGCTGATAATGTGATTGAATATGCTTGAAAAGACTGGCTAATATTGGGCAAAGACCGTATAGTGTGGAAAAAAATGGAGGAGGTCTTCACCCAAAGAGGGGCTCATACTACTAATTAAACATTAATTATTAAGGAATAGAAAAAAAATTCTAGCATAAAAGTATTCTCTTTTTAAGTTCTTATAATGTTAGGCTTAAGTTAAGTTTACTAACAATAACTATAAGATTGTTTTAATTTTTAAATTTAGTTTAACTTAATTATGTAATTTAGTATGGGGAATAAAAGGCTTTTTTATTTTTAATTTTAATTTTATTATTATGTAGGATTTCTTTCAGGAGGATTTCTCGTAAATAGTAGAGAATAATGTCCTATTTTTTTTTAATATGCACATACTAGAATCTTGTTCAACATTTGATTAAGTATTATTTATGTAAATAATTTGTAATACATACTCCTCTATGTAAACTTACACTATGCCAAATGCGCACTACTCTGTGCACAACTGAATTATTATTATTATTATCTGTTTGACGACCTGTATAGCCGAGTGGTTAGCGATCCTACCTACTAAGCTAGAAGTCCCGGGTTCGAATCCCGGTAGGTGCAAGCATTTATATGATGAATATGGATGTTTGTTTCCCAGTCATGGATGTTTAAATGTATTTATGTATGTTTATATGAATTTTTGTATGTTTAAGTTAGTATATTGTATTAAATATATCATTGTCTTGTAACCCATAACACAGGCTATATATGCTTAACTTGGGGCAAGATAATTTGTGTAAAAAGTGTGTCAATATTATTATTAAAAAGATCTGGCTATGTGAGGCACGTAGTTTATAGTGAAAAGCAAAGAAGATGTGTGACAAACCACAAGTAGGTGAAAAAAACTACTAAACTACGCAAAATGGTAGAACATACATAGGGGTGATTCGAATACTCATCGAAAAGAGGCTTTCAAATTTTAGCTTTGGACGTCAACTTCTCGGCCACCCTGTATACTAGCTGACCCGACAGACTTTGTTCCATCAGTAGGAACAAAATATGTACATAAGTAATCAGGAATAATGACAGTCAAAAGCCATCGGAAAGAAATGATTTTATAATAATTATTTTTGTATTTATAATCGCCAATTATTTAAATATTAAAATGGAATATACATAGTATGTGATCCTTAAGAGTACTGCATGTGCCATATCTTAATTACTATTTCAAACTTATGTCTAATTAAAGTGAAACTTTTATTACATCGTCTCAAACTTTTTCGGCTGTATGTTGCATGTCGCGTGACTGTCGGGCGGCCCCTATAGTTAGCAGCAGCTGACCGTGTAGTGTATAGACTATTACTCATTTGTGCCAGTGCTCCACGCTATTTTGTTTGTTTTTATTATTTCCCATTATCATTAAAATCATCCAAGTATAAAATTAAAATTGATTAAAAGATTTTGCAAAAAAAAATGTATTTTTTTTTAATTAGGCAGTCCCGATTTACTTCCAGATACAGAAAAGATCAATTCTTACTTGTCTGTGCCAAATAGTTTAATGAACTCTGGTCCACCGGGAAGAAGGCCACTGTTGCCCCGAACTCCGGACACATGTTAGCCACAGTAGCCCGGTCTGCTATGCTGAGAGCTGATACACCAGGTCCGAAGAACTCCACAAACTTGCCCACTACTCCCAACGACCGAAGATGCTGGAAATACAATTAATAATGTTTTTTTAAAAACTGGATGAGCTAGACGTTCAGCGGATTCTTGATAAGCCTAAAAATTCTGAGACATAAGATGTTAAGTCTCATTTGCCAAGTAATTTCACTAGCTACGGCGCCCTTCAGACCGAAACACAATAATGCTTACACATTACGGCTTCACGGTAGAAATAGGCGCAGTTGTGATACCCATAATGGATCGTAAATGTTGCATGTCTTGTTCAACTCTCAGGTTTTGGCTTCATCTACAGGATCTACTTTACAGTTGATAACCTGCTCAACCCTAATATTTGCATATTAGGAAATTGACTTGAGATATCGCTCTTTCAAATCTTAATATTGTTTTATTTTTTAAAGTGATAACCCACACTTCTGGGATTAATTACACGAATTCAACTGTCCATACAAAATAACTATTGGAAATAAAAATAATTATGGGTCTTCAATCGAAATGAAAACTATCCTATCTCTCAAGTTGGACTAAACTGCACTCCATGAAGTAATCCCTATTAAAATCCCTTCATTAGTTTAGGAGTTCACTGGAAACAAACATCAGGGACACTGGATTTATATATATACTAGCTGACCCAGCAAACGTTGTATTGCCGATATTAAAATCGCGATACAAAAGTAACTATTGATCGTAGATGGGTGAAAATTTGAAGTTGTATGTATTTTTTAATGCTGACTCACAATCAAACAAATTTAAAAAAAAGAATTCGTGTGGACTACCCTTTTTGTGGACATTTAGGGGGATGAAAAATAGATGTTGTCCGATTCTCAGACCTACCCAATATGCAATCAAAATTTCATGAGATTCGGTCAAGCCGTTTCAGAGGAGTTCAATGTTTAACTCCATGACACGAGAATTTTATATATTAGAGATTAAGTAATTCAAAAATTTCTATTCAAAATAGGATGTGATATTAAAGTCAAAAACTACCTGACCTGAGAAGAATGGGCACTACAAACTCAGTGGACTACTTTTTTTTTTATATAAATATATAGTTACAATGTAAAATCGTACACAAAAATTTATTATTTAATAGCCTGTTGCTCCATTCAGTCTGTGGTATCATTAAGAAAGTCATGTTATAATAATCTTTACCACACAAACGTTTTTTAACGATCATTTTCTGGCATGGTTGTAAAAGCATATACATCGCCCCACAAAAGACTCATTAACTCGACTTAGCCGAGAAGTTTGTTTCTTCCTGGTATTAATTTATTGACTATACAGTTAGAAAAAAATTACCTTAGTGATAGTCAGCACCAGGTCGGTGGAGGTGACCATCTGGTTGAGCTCACCCACCAGCCTGTATCCCACAACCTTGGGCAGTAGCATGCTCGTTGCTTGCCCCAGCATCACAGCCTCCGCTTCGATTCCTGTTAGTGTTATCAATATTAGTATTATCACTCACAATCACGATTAAAATTATCTGAAGCAAAATTCTGCCCAGTAGCCAAAGTTCTTTCAGTTGTGTTACGACCGCGCTTTGAATACAACGCCACGCAATCACAAAGAGTTCAGTGAAAAACTGTCCATATAACAGCATATCCAAACTTAAAAAGGATTGAGTGTCGTATTTCAAGTAAGTCCTTTTAAATTAACAAAATTGTGTAACTTGACGTTTTCAATCGTTTTGATAATTAATAATTACATTAGATTTTTTATATATAAATATATACAGGATCATTGTAAGGTAAACTTACCACCAGCGCCCCATCCCACCACTCCGAGACCGTTAATCATGGTGGTATGACTGTCCGTGCCCACCACCGAGTCGGGGTACAGGATGTCGTCTGTGAACACCACTCTGGCGAGATACTCCAAGTTTACCTGACGGTGAACACAATTTAAAGTTACACATATGTCAGCTTGATGTGTTTACAAGCGCTACCTCCCACGCTTTTTTTATAATGAAATATATAATATTTTTTTAAGTTTGAGTTTGTCTGTTTGGTTTATTAAGGTTGTTTGTGACTTAAAAGTGAATATGCATAGAAGAAATATAATATGCTTTGAGAACACAGGCACGTATAACACACACACATATTCTATTGTTGAGAAAATAAATTTGAATTTGACGAATTTGCCACATAATTAAATTTGTGCAGAAATACTTAACACTTCGTTAGCGACAGTATCTACCCATGCGCAGCTCTCCTCCACATTTCGCTCTGCGCTAGACTGTGTCATTACATTAAAATAATGTCATTATCATTATTTCACTATTACTTAATTACAGTTATACATGTAATGCGTGCGCGACAGTACCCATGCACAGCTCTTCTCCACATTTCGCTTTGCGCTACACTATTTGTCATTACATAAACTAATGTCATTAACATTATTTTACTATTCCTTAATTATAGTTATAGTTGTAATACGTGCGCGATAGTACCCATGACAAGCTATCCTCCACATTTCGCTCTGCGCTATACTATTTGTCATTACATTAAAATAATGTCATTAACATTATTTTACTATTACTTAATTACAGTTATTATATATTAAGTTATATTTATAATGCGTGCGCGACAGTACCCATGCCCAACTATCCTCCACATTTCGCTTTGCACTACACTATTTGTCACTACATTAAAATAATGTCATTAACATTATTTTACTATTACAGTTATACAAGTAATGCGTGCCCGACAGTACCCATGCACAGCTCTCCTCCATATTTCGCTCTGCGCTACGGTATTTGTTATTACATTAAAATATATTGAAAAGTTGTGTGTTCTCAGCGGACTGATTATCTCGAAATCAACACTATTTTGCCTGAGTTACAGTCTGGGTTCAGACTCTTCTGACAGTCGCAGTACAGTAACCGCATTACTTGACATAACAGACAATATTCTCTGCTCTCAAGATGAAGGCATGTGTACAATCCTAGTGTTGCTAGATTTTTCTAAGGCATTTGATTCTCTGAATATAGACCTGTTATTATAAAAACAAAATTACTACGGTTTTCATCAAAATTTCGATAGTTACCTTAGTAATCGTTACCAATATGTAAAGTTAAGATGTAATAATGGCTCATTACTATCATCTGAGCAGATGCCTGTTAAAAATGGAGTCCCACAAGGATCAATTCTTGGACCAACTCTATATTATATACAGCCGATATTACGACTTGTAAATATCATATATATGCAGACGATTTACAGGTATATATTTCATTCAAACCTTCTGAAATAGACAGCACTATTTTAAAACTAAATGAAGATCTTTTGAGAATATGCAAGAGGTTGTTAAAAATAGTCTCTTACTCAATCCAGTTAAGACTAAATACATGATTTTTGGTAGCAAGTACCAACTATCAAAATTATTGCCGTCCGTATGTGTAACACTTAAGTATGACCCTATAGAACGTGTGTATGAAGCACGTAACCTAAGACTGCACATGGATTGTGATCTTCGCTTTGAAAAACACATATCTAATTCAATCAGGAGCTGTTTTTATAAATTAAAACTTACAGTATAAATAATACTATTAGGGTAAAGGTGTAGGGTAAAGAAGCCTCCTATTGGTAAATACCCTTAGTCTCGTCTTACGACACCCTTGGGCCTGGGACATCTCTACTCTACATACAAATGTTATAAATATTAAAACCATAGTCCACTTTATTTTAATAATACCAAAGACAATGTTGTTTCTCTCTAATCTACCTCTTGAAAACTTAACCTCTTTGCTCAGATACTTGTTAGTTGATTACTGACGTGTTTAATATAAACTATCAACTAGCCAGTTGATCTTCAACAGTTAACTAGTGTTAACTAGCCTTCAAATACCATATTCGTGCATTGCATTGAATTATTAAAAGTAATTATAAATTCTAATAAATCACTTATTGTCAAGACGTTTTTTTCAACGACCTAAAGAAACAATTTTTCACCTCTCCAGCACGAAAAGGGCGCTAATGCTACGTGAAAACTCGCAGCAAAAACGCTTTTTGCTGCGAGAGTCAGGCGAATTGATTTAATTTTCGAACCCCACGTGACCATACATCCGGGAGTTACTCCGCGTTAAAAAAATAAACAATGCGATCCGGTGCGTTCCGTAACTCATTTTAGCCTAGAGTATTAACTCATTGTCACAAAAAAATATTATCTTAATTGTTTCTCTTACTATTATAACCTATAACACTTTTCTCGCTAGTCTAGAAAGCATTTTTTTCTTGTCTCGTGCCTTTAATTCACTCACTACCTCAGTAGTCTATATTACTACTTCGCTAATTCGTGATTTAAAGTCATCACACGCAGCAAAATAGTAGATTGTTAACCGAGGGTCGAAAGAATCAATTCCCAAGGTATTTAGACGCCCGAGCGCAGCGAGGTCGGCTATAGTCCGAGTAGGAGTTGATACTTTTACCCGAGTAAAACACTCTACTTTTCATTTCGAATATGAAGAAAATAAAACTAGTTGTTTATCTAAGCACAGATTAGTATCCCGCCAATTTATGTCTACTTTTTAAATTTCAAATATGGAACTTACCGCGTAATTGTTGCGGTTTATTCCGCTCAAAGAAGTGTGCGCTAAGTTCACACGAGCTGTTCAGAAAGAACTAATTAAAAAAAAATGCTGCGGCCATGTGACTTTCTAAACAGCTCGTGTGATTAGTTCTTTTTTTACATAAAACTTCAAAGCTAGTTCTATTTTTAAAGTTCATTCCGGCCCTTAGGTGGGAAGTAATTTGTATGAGTTTTTCCCTCTCTATGGAGGGAAGCAGCATTTTCCACCCAATAATCAAATCATAACAAGTTTACTTTCCGAGTATAAGTAATGAAAAATAACTTTGCTCACTTGTTGAACAAATAACTATTTTTTATCTTACCTGATGAACAATACCAGAGCCTGGAGGAACAATCAGCATGTTATTAAAGGCTTGAGCACCCCACTGCAAGAAAAAAAAAAGAAAATCAAATATTGAAGAAATTTTATTGAAGTAAGTGTAATTTTGTGGATATACATAATTATCTATATGTTATGAGTTTTCATGTAGTTTTATTTAGATTATTTTTAAAGTGAACTTTTATTACATCGTCTCAAACTTTTTCGTCTGTGTTTTGCATGTCGCGTGACGGTCGGGCGGCGCCTATAGTTTTCAGCAGGTGACCGTGTAGTGTATAGACTATTACTCATTTGTGCCAGTGCTCAACGCTATTTTGTTTGTTTTTTTTTCAGTGTTTAATGTAAATATTATTCTAAAAATTTTTAGTTAAATGTCTATAATGTGAAAAAAAGTTTTACTTTTACCGTGGTTTTATAAAGCCACACAATCCTCTTTTTTTTTCTTTTTGTTTAGATTTGCAAGAGCGACATCTCAAATCATTTTCGTAATATGCAAATATTGGGGTTGAGTTATCAACTGTGAAGTAGATCCTGTAGATGAAGCCACAACCTGAGAGTTGAACAAAGCATACCAGATTTTATGACGATACGTCACTCGAACGGTTAGCTCGGTTGGAAAGAGCACTCGCACGGAACGCGAGAGGTCGTGGGTTCGAGTCCCGCATCGTTCATATAATTTTGTTTTAAAATTTTATTTGTGTACTAAATGCATTACATGAGTAAGTAAAAAGTTAGTAAAAACAGAAGAGTTATTGAGTACAGTGAAATAATAATAATAATATATTTTTTTTTACCAAAATTAAGATACATCCAAAGTAATTTAAGTACAGTGCTCCCAAATTAATAATGCGTAACAGCCCTAAATAATGCACTTGCATTTTGCACCTTGTACGAAAGAAATAGGAGTCAAATCATGTGTTCACAATACGAAAACAAATCGGGCGGTCGGCTGTAGTAGCCGGTCAGTCAGTCGTCTTTAAGTATTGGTGCCGACTGCACGTGTTCAGTCTATATGGAATTATATAGAGCTCCTATTACACACCCCTTTTGTTATTATTATTGTAATATAATTCTACTAAATTATGCACAAGTAATGCATTTTACCACTCTATATAGATATCGTCTCCCGAAGGTCGGGAAATACGACCGTTGCCGAAAAGTGGCGAAGATCTGTATGCGCATTATTAATTTGGGAGCACTGTAACTTGTAGTCTATTTGTACTGAGTGGTGGCTCTGCACTAAGGAAGGTGCTTGAGACACATAAGCCGAGAAACACAGTTAATAAAAAAAAAGTTACTTCTATATGACTCGCAGAACATAGCGTGGAGATGGTAGAAAAATAATAGTAAATTAGTAAAATAAATGAAAATAAAAACTTCTTAACAACAATAATGTGTGTTTATGTGTGTGTAAAACATTGACACATACACTGAAATAGCAATGCGCTAGTAACATTGCAAGCTACACGGACAGAAGGGCAATAGAGACCATCAAATGGCAAGAGAAACACTGGTAGACCAAAGCAGCAATGGACAGATAACATTGTGCAGGCGGTGGGGAGAAAGTGGATCGATAAGGGTAACGATAGGGAAAACTGTAAAAAGTTGGGAGAGGCCTATACCCAAAATGGGGTCCATCATTGTCATCATCAGCTGGAAGACGTCCACTGCTGGACAAAGGCTACTACCAAAGATCTCCACGACGTTGACGATCCGGTGATCTTGCCCAGATAGTCGGTCCATCTTGTGGGAGGCCTACCAACACTGCGTCTTCCAGTACGTGGTCGCCATTCGAGGACTTTTCTACCCTAACGGCCATATGTCCATCGACTTTTCCACTTCTTATTTCTGAGTCGATCTCGCAGGAAAACTCCGAGCGACCATGAGCTTTCTCATAAGGCCCATAGTTAGCGACCACGTCTGCGTACCGTAAGTCATCACTGGCAACACACACTGGTTGAAAATCTTCGTCTTCAGACACTGTGGTATTTGGGAGGATTTTACGGAGCTTCCCAAACGCTGCCCACTTGAGTTGGATTCTACGAGTGACCTCTTTCGCGAAATTGGATCTGCCTAACTGGATTTATTGTCCATGGAAGACATACTCTTCAACAATTTCGAGAGTACAGTTCCTAATTGTTACGGGAGTAGGTGCGGAATGCTCATTAGACATGATCGTGGGGTCCATAACCAAAATTAAATAGGAAAAAATAATTAATTTGGTCTTGTTAATTAAACTGATACTAGATTTTAGGCAAATCAAATTATTAACAACATTAGATTGTAAAATAAGGTTTAAGTAATAAATGGCTTATAATTATTAATTAATTTAATTATAATATTAATTTATACCAACCTTCAAAAACTGAAATCTTTCCTTGTTCCTCTCAAACTCCAATTCTTGATTCTTGTTCAACGCGTCTTCTCTAAAAGAAAAACAGTTTTTTGTGTATGGCATAGATGGAAGAGCATTGGTCTGGAATAGCATCATTATTTTTTATGATTTAATTGGTGATCACTTCACCAATTAAATCATAAATTAAGCGCAGTCGATCAAGTTTTTATAATACATTTTAATAGTAAATACTTTAGACAATTTATACATCTAGACAAAGCCTCTTTCTGCTAGACAAACTATTAAAACAGGACAGGTTTATTACTTTAGTGTGCGTGACAAGCTACGTCTAAACTCACGATTTGTATGTCTCTTTGTGTTAGTTAGCATTTCACAAAATAGAGGTTAACAGTAAGCCTCAATTTTTTTCGACGCTATCACAGTCTATTTAGACCTATAAATGTTCAAAGCTGCATGAAATAAACCTACTAATAAAACTGAAACATTTTCATCAAATGGCATTTATTTTCTTAAAAATCGGTTTACCTTTTATATGGTAATACAATCCATAGGTACCGGAAGCTCATAGCAGTCTGAAAAGGCTGCTTATTTCTAATCCGGAATGGGCTGGTTTCGTTAAAACACGAGGGAGACTGACACACACAATAGCGATAAAGAGGCTAAATGCGCAAATAGCCCCGCGCTTACCGATAATATCCGAACTATATGCCACAAGTTAGGCTAAGTTCATATGGCCGCGCGGTACCGCGCGGAACTACGAACCGCGCGGCACAAGATCAATATAAACGATAATTATCGTCTACATTACCGCGCGGTACCGCACGCCAACGCGCGGCGCGCTCTGACCCGCGCGCAAGATCTAGAACCGCGCGCTGCCGCGCGGCCCAAGTATTTCAAACCTGTATCGACCTGTTCAGTTGATCCGCGCGCCTTGAGACGGAAAGACACATAGATCGATGCAATGAGTACCGAAGATGACATTGTGCCTATCGATTTGCTTATCGACGAAATCGAAAAAAGAGATGCGATTTGGAATCTTAACTCTAAGGATTATTCAAATAAAATATTAAAAAGAAGGTCTTGGGAAGAACTAGTTTTAATTTTTTGCAAAAATGATGATTCCGAAGAAAAAAAGAAAAATTTGGGTAAGTTGTTTTTTAATTAGTTTTATTTATTTAAAATAAGTTTTATAAAATCATCACCTATTACACCATTTTATCTTGCCAATCTAATTTACCTTCAGTAACAAAATAATTTGTGAATTTAGTTCGAATATTATCTACTTCATGGATTGCTCGTCCACTGTTAGTTGGATTCACATTAGGTAATGGCGCTGGATTGATCATATCATCCTGATTTATACCATCTCTCATCCTTACCAAGTTATGTAAAACACAAATAGCTTTGACGATATCAACAGCAAAATCTATCTTCACGTCTATTGGCCGGTGTAAGATACGCCACTTGTTACACATTATGCCAAATGTACATTCGACATACCTTCGTGCTAAAGAAAGGCGGTAGTTAAATATTTTTTTTTCTTTTGACAACATTTTACCACCATAGGGTCTCATCAAATTTTTAGTCATAGCGAAAGCCTCGTCAGCTACAATTACGTATGGTAGTTTAAATGCATCGCTCTCATTATTTGTGATAGATCTAGGCTCTGGTAAGTTCAACGAATTTTCTGAGAGTTTTTTGAATAATGACGTTTCCTTGAAAACACCCGAATCACTGTCTTTTCCGTAAGCTCCAACGTCTATCCATATGAAGCAATAGTTAGCATCACATAAAGCCATTAAAACTAATGAGAAAAAGTGTTTATAATTGTAATACATTGATCCTGATTCTGGTGGCTGTATTAAACGAACGTGTTTGCCGTCCAACGCTCCAACACAATTTGGAAAATATGCTTTATTTTCAAATTGTATAGATATTTGTGTCCAGATTTCTTTTGTTGGTGGACTCATGACCAAAGTTTTTAAATTTCTCCAAAAAACTTGGCACACTTGCTTAATTATACCCGATATCGTAGACTTGCCAATTTTATAACCATATTGTAACTCTGCCACACATTAGCATAACGGTGCTTCACTTGCTAATATCATGGTTTGGCATCCTTCTTTGTTTACTCATCCGTGTTTGGAACATAGTTATTAGAGAAGTGCTGTGAGATGTTCTAGAAGGAACATTAAGTTGTATAGACTGAGGGTAGTTTAAATGCATATGTGACATTTCTGTACAGTTTGTCCATATACAATTTTATACCTCCTCAAATTCCCAGTCCTACATCCTTTAATTATCTCCTTTCCCTGTTTTTTACTCCATTTGTAAATATATATTATTATAATCTATTATTAATATTGTCACAAGAGTGGGTCAGGGATTGGAAAGTAATACACAGCTTAAAGGAACAAGTCGTTCACTTCCACGGTCTTGCAGTTAGAACAAGTACTAACAGCTTATATACACCCAGGTCTGTCTGTTCTATTTCCAAAATGATTCTCTTTTATATTTAAATTGTACTATGAATTTTAGTTAACACTTTTCCGCTGAGCTACGGTATTGTTGACGGAGCTGTCAAAATTTTCAATGCCTTGAAGTTTGACAACTCTCCTCATAAATTAATAAATAGATACTAGCTACCACTTTTCTGCTGAGCTACGGTATTGTTGACGGAGCTGGCAAAATTTTCAATGCCTTGAAGTTTGACAACTCTCCTCATAAACTAATAAATAGATACTAGCTGACTCAGCAAATTTGTATTGCCATATAAAATAATAAAAAAATTCGATAATTAATATTTTTAGGGTATAAAAATAGATGACGACTGATTCTCAGACCTACCAAATATATCGTACTTAAAATTTATCAAACTACAATAGTCATTTTACTCGATTGCCATATTGCAACTCTATTGCGTTTCTATCGATGGATTAGAATAATATTAAAATTGCAATACAAAACTATGTGTTGATAGTAGATGGGTGAAAATTTGAAGTTGTATGTATTTTTTAATGCTGAATCATAATTAATAACAAACTAAAAAAAAATGTCAAAAAAATTAAATTTTGGACTACCCTCAACATTTAGGGGGATGAAAAATAGATGTTGTCCGATTCTCCGCCCTAGCCGATATGCACGTTAAGATTCACGAAAATCAGTCAAAACGTTTCGGAGGAGTACAATTACGTACACTGTGACATGAGAATTTTATATATTAGATTTCTTTCAGAATTTATAGTAAAATAATAAGACTTGTAAATTGACATTGATCATTACAGTTAAAACTGGAATGCTCTTTAATACAATATATTATTCTCATTACTTAGTAGCCTACATCAACCTGACATTAGATAAATTGTGGTGGCCCATAGAATAAAATACTTTCTTCCCATAACTGTCACATGAACATTGTTTTGAAATTGCAGTGTTTCCAAACAGATAATAATAATAATAATAATATTGACACACTTTACACAAATTATCTTGCCCCAAGTTAAGCATATATATTATATATCCTGTGTTATGGGTTACAAGACAATGATATATTTATACAATATAGTTACTTAAACATACATAAATTCATATAAACATACATAAATATATTTAAATCATATAAATGTTTGCACCCACCGGGATTCGAACCCTCTAGCTAACTAGGTAGGATCGCTAACCACTCGGCTATACAGGTTGTAATTTTTCCAAATTTTTATTTTATTTCCAAACAGATATAGCATAGATACCTTAAAAAACCACATAGACTCACATAAACAGCTACATTATTATTAATTCCTCAAGTGTAGCAAAAGCATGTTTTCTTTTTGGCGGAAAATTGGGGTAGTAATAGGTATTAACAGTTTATTTGCAGGAATTTGATGTCTCCTGTGACTTTTTGTGTGAAAACAGTCCTGTGTTCAAACCCTTCTAATATGATGATATAAACATTCTAATATGCTTAAAATATATCAAATATTAACAAATAATGAGTTGAATGTACAAAAAATTAAGGTGTCACAACATGCACAGTCTTTGCTTCCGTGACACCAAGAAAACAATTATATAAAATAAAGCAAAAATTATAAAATCAAGATACGAATTTGAAAAGAAGAAAAAAAAAGAAGAAGAAGAATATTAATCATATTTTGGCACCTAACAATCTCGTAATATTTTTTTTAAAAGCAGGTAAAGAATCTTTAAAAATATCTACTTCACCACGGATGGTGTTATAAGTTCTTGATAGACATGGTATGGGAGAAAATTGCTTAAGGTTAGTTTTGGCTATGCTGTGCAGTAGAGTCACTCAAAGAAAAATTTAAAGAAAAAAATAGTATTACTTCATTGTCAAGGACGGTGGGCGATTATGAGATATACTAATGAAATCATCATATATATAAAATTCTCATGTCGCGGTGTTCGTAGTTAAACACCTTCAGAACGGCTTGACGGATTCTCATTGTGTGTCTTCTACCGCATTTATCACGGGGAGTGTTCCGAAGAGCTGTTTAACCTGATTCCTGCCGCCGAATCCCACCTTCGCCCGACACGCCACAAGTTAGGATATCATCCTCACCATCTGGATGTGTGGCGGTCCTCCACAGTGCGGTTTTCAAGGAGCTTTCTTCCACGTACTACAAACCTGTGGAATTAGCTTCCTTGTGCGGTGTTTCCGGGACGATACGACATGGGTACCTTCAAAAAAAGCGCGTACACCTTCCTTAAAGGCCGGCAACGCTCCTGTGATTCCTCTGGTATTGCGGGAGATTGTGGGCGGCGGTGATCACTAAACAACAGGTGACCCGTACGCTCGTTTGTCCTCCTATTCCATAAAAAAAAAAAAACTACGCCGGACGGAACCGAGCCAGGCAAAACGCATTACGATCATTGACGTACAATAAACAAATAGACTCACAATCACGCTCAAAAATTGTCTGAAGCAAAACTCTGCCTAAGCGTCTATTGCGCAGAGTTTTCGTTCAGGTGTGTCGACCGCGCTTTGAATACAACGCCACGCAATGACAAAGTGTTTAGTGAAAAACTGTCCAAATAACACCATATACAAACTTAAAAAGGATGGAGTGTCATACTTCAGGTAAGTGCCACTTTAAAATTGTGAAACAAACTTGACGTTTTTAATCATTTTGCTAAATAGTTACAATTGATAAAACTAAATGTTCTTCCTCGCGTCCAAGCTTCTAATGAGCGTATACAAGATTTTGATCATTACTGCCACAAAATAAGGTATAAATTCGAATAAATATTTTAATGTATAGCCTGACGACCTGTATAGTCGAGTGGTTAGCGATCCCACCTACTAAGCTAGTGGTCCAGGGTTCGAATCCCGGTAGGTGCAGGCATTTATATGATGAATATGGATGTTTGTGTCCGAGTCATGGATGTTTATATGTATTTATGTATGTTTAAGTAAGTATATTGTATTAAATTTATCGTTGTCTTTCAACCCATAACACAGGCTATATATGCCTAATTTGGGGCCAGATAATTTGTGTAAAAAGTGTGTCAATGTTATCTATTATTGTATAACTGCATACAATGCTCCGTAGACATTTTTTGACTAAATTTTAATAGGCGATTGGGGTTTTAGTAGTTTATAGTAGTTGATTGATTGATGTTGCCGACAATATCCACAATACCCTATGGACAAACGTCAGAATCTGCCGGCAGTCTGTCGCTCATACTGATTTGTGGATCTATCAGTTTAAACAGACAAGATATCTTGATGGGCCACACATACCAGTGGCTTCTTTGCACAGGATGCCGGCTAGATTATGGGTACCAAAACGGCGCCTTTTTCTGCCCTGAAGCAGTAATGTGTAAACGTTATTGTTTAGGTCTGAAGGACGCCGTAGCTAGTGAAATTACTGGTAAAATGAGACTTATGTCTCAAGTTGATACGAGCGCAATTTTAGTGCGACTTTTTGGGGATTTTCAAGAACCTGAGTGGCACTGCATTGTGATGGGCATGGCGTAACAATTACCATCAGCTGAACGTCCTACTGTCTCTTACTGTCATAAAAAAGGTCACATTAAAGATCTTCGTTCTAAAAATACTAAACAGATACTCACGACCTCGCAAAGTCCACTTGCACCGAATGATCAATAACCAAGTCGGCAGGGCATATCGGGTTTATTTTGTTCGGGTCACCACCCAAGTTCTTGACAGCGTCCCTCATAGCTGCGAAGTCTACGACGGCTGGTACTCCTGTGAGATCCTGGAAATATGAACATCCATATAAATGCTCCTTTTTTTTTGGAAAAGGAGGACAAACGAGCGTACGGGTCACCTGGTGTTAAGTGATCACCGCCGCCCACAATCTCTTGCAACACCAGAGGAATCACAAGAGCGTTGCCGGCCTTTAAGGAAGGTGTACACGCTTTTTTTTTTGAAGGTACCCATGTCGTATCGTCCCGGAAACACCGCACAAGGACGGTGGGTTAAGGCTTTTCCATATTATTCATATTATCTTTTACTCCATCTGTGTTATTAATAAAAGCAAACTAAAGTTATTCCAAGTTTATAACTTTTTCGGTTTTACTACAAAAAAGTAAAACACGTGTTTATCACTTGTTTAAAAAAAAGTTTCATTACAAATCAATGTTTTTTAGTTTCTGTTATTTAGCGTTATTCTTTAGACGTCGTTTAAATAGTTAGACACTGTTTAACTAAACGCGTGTCTAAGCCATGTTTAAATATTTTTTTGTAATTCAGAAAAAGTCACCATCTTACCTTTGTCACTACGGAAGTACATGACAGGGAGAACTATAAACCTGGTGTAAACCTAGCTTCTAATAGAAAAATACAAAAAAAAAGGTCAGAATATGTAGATTACCTATGAGAGATATATTATAATAAAAAAACTAACTATTAGAAAACATTATTACTATTAAGATGAACCCATTTATGAAAAAAAAAAAATTAATGAAAATTATCCCACAAAAATAGCAAATCATTGTCATGTTTCAATGAATTATTACAAACGACACGTAGTATTTTTTTGTTGTTAGTGTCCATAATTTAAGTAGAATCTTCCAAGTTCCTTCTGTAAAAACCAATCTGGGAGTTCAGGCGCCTCTCGCTCGAATTCTTCGCGAGTACAATAAGTTAAACGATACCAATTCAGAACTTGATATATTCGGTGGTGGGCTGGTCAGGTTTAAAGAAAGTGTTAAACTTAGCTGGTACTCAACCTGCATTTGTCAAATAAGTACTTTTCTTTTTTTTTTACGTCTTCATTATTTTAATAAGTTAAAGTTATAATTTGTACTTTCATTTTTTTATCTTTTTGTTTTTATTATAGGTTAGGTAGTAGTAGTTCTATTTTTCAGAAGTAATTAGGGAGTATTTTTTGTAATTTTTATGTTCACCATAATTGTCGTATACTTTAGAACTACTAATTGTAACATTAGATTAAGAAAATTGTATTGTATATGATGTGGTGCGCTTTAACAAATAAATAAATAAAATAAATAAGTAGTTTTTGGAATACGTTTAATATGCAATAATTATTTTACTTTCCAGTAAAATAAAATCAGGCTGTCCGTTTACGATCTCTTATTATTCCTGAATTTAGTTTTCTAAATAACTAAAATCAACCAAGCTGAAACATGGGCCTAAAAAAGCTGAATTTGAAATGTGACTCTAGAGGAAAATGCTGTCCATATCCTGGACTGCGCATCGCAAAAATGTTACCGGCATGAAGCGGGAGTCACCTCGCGAATATCAACCATTTTCCTCTGTGGGATCTTTGACTTTTACGGTCACATCGCCAGAAACAAAAGCGACAACCTAGAAAGACTACTGGTAACATCGAAAATATAAGGAAAGCGACCGAGAGACAGGAGTCCGATGCGGTGGAGCGACCATATCAACGCCGGCACCTTTTTATTAAAAAAGTTCACTATGCCATACACATTTCCGAAGACCGTAAGAAATGGAAAACGATCGTCCGGAATATAATTCGTGGAGGGCACGACCTTCAGCAATGAGGAGAACGACACAAGGAGGATTATTAATTCTACTTTGTCTAACAATTTTTGGGTATTTTTTTTATGAAAATTAGGTACGAGACGACCAGGAAGTTCAGTTGATGATAATTGATACTCCCTACCCATTACAATGCAGTGCCGTTTAGGATTCTTGAAAAACCCAAATATTCTGAGCGGCACTACAATTGTGCTCGTCACCTTGAGTCATAAGATGTCAAGTCTCATTTGCCCAGCAATTCCACTAGCTACGGTGATGTTTACATGGCATTTTCATGGCAGATATAGGCGCCGGCTTCCTGTGCAAATGGAGCCTCCCACTGGTAATTAAAATACAATTGTAGTATACACTAATATTGCTTACCTGTAATATAACCCTGGCAGGTTTGAAGGATACTTCCACGCCATCCTTAAGCTGGTTCTTCTCCCACTCCAGCACGTTGGTGACATCCTGCTCCAGAACTTGGAAGTTGTCACAGTTTCTCACGCACGACTCCAGGAGAACCCTAATGCTGAACGGAAGACGATCTGAAATTATAAAAACATTCATCATGACACAATAGGATGACGAGGAAATTGGGAATATGCTCTTCACATCGCGAGGAAAGAAGGTCTACAGTAGCAGGAGGAGAAGCGTACAAGAAGAAGATAAAGTAAGATTTTTTTTATGAAAATAAGGGACAAGACGAGCAGGACGTTCAGCTGTTGGTAATTGATACGCTCTGCCCATGACAATGCAGTGCCCGCCCCTCAGTATTCTTGAAAAACCCAAAAAATTCTGAACGGCACTACAACTGCGCTCGTCACCTTGAGGCATAAGATGTTAAGTCTCATTTCCCCAGTAATTTCACTAGCTACGGCGCCCTTCAGACCGAAACACAGTAATGCTTACACATTACTGCTTCACGGCAGAAATAGGCGCCGTTGTGGTACCCATAATCTAGACGGCATCCTGTGCAAAGGAGCCTCCCACTGGTAAAGATGACATAAAAAGGTTAACGAGGGCGAACTGTATGTACCCAAGACATGGCGCACAGCTAAAGGAGACCAACACAGATTCCACCACCGGACATTACATGCAAAATATCACCCGCATCACGATGACGTCTGGCATTCTACAACCGCGCGTTTTGCTAGAAATTTCTCGCCTCACACAGCCACTTTGTGGAAATCAATTACCGGCTACGGTTTTCCAACCAGATACGACTTAGGGACCTTCAAGAAAATAAGCATACTCCCACCTTAAAGGCCGTCAACGCATTTCTTGACACCTGTTGTTGCGGATGTCCATGGGCGGTTGCCTCACCTCTCCCCATCCCGTGAGCCTCTTGCCCGTTTTTCCCCTCTTATAAAAAAAACACATTACGCTAAAATAGTTACCGCCACATCCAAGCTTCTTACAATGCCCACACACTACTAGCGCAATTAATCGCGACGCTTCGCACTATTGTTCATAATAGAGAGCGGTGGGCACGACGAGGAGGAATGATTACATAATACTGGCAGCATTTCCACGTCTGATAGCTAGGCTGATCCGTTGACCGAAATAGCTGCCAGCGCTTGGGTTTCCAGTAGCCCTATTGAGGCGCGTAGATAGTACTTTGTATGTACAAAGTACTATCTCCGCGCCTCTGGGCCCCAAAAATGTATGACTCACTGAGACCAACACATTTGCCATTTGTGTTTTCTGACTTCAGCAGTCGAAGCAGCAGCCCCAGCACCAACTGAAGTATATTGGGCATGAGAAGGAGCCAGAGTGTCGACGGAAGTAGCATCCTACACCAGCGCCCTTCAAGCCAAAGCCACCAGGGTCATTCTATCAGAACGTAATACCATTTGGCTCTAAAACAGCTGGCATATTAAGAGCGGCAAATACCCTGGGCGTGACTTTATTAATGCTCCAAATGTTTTGAGTTTTCTTTAGAGTTAATTCTGCCAATATTTGGCCGCTGTGTTTGGTCGGCTGTTGTGACGTATTACCCCCAGAAGACATACGTAACAATGGTGAAGGGACCAAATTTGTTTGTTCATTCAACAATGTTATTTTTGTGTTTTATTATTTCTAATTGCTCTAACACATTCAAACGAAATCCTTTTTCACATGCCTGTAAAATAATATAATTATTCTTTTTTCCGAGTGACATGTGCCAATTAAATGTTTCGCGAAGTGTGTTTTTACGGGATGATTATTTCTAAATGCGGCAATATGTTCCTTTAGTCTAATTTCAAAATTTTGACCCGTTTGACCTATATATACGCCGTTACAAGTGTCACATGTTAATTTATAAACGCCGGCTTTTCGGAATTTTCGCGTGTCGAATTGTTTAAAAGACAAATATTGGCGGAATTAACACTAAAGAAAACTCAAAACATTTGAATATTTATGGATTTCCGCAAAGTTACTTCAATAAATTTTCATTAATGCTGGTATGACGACTGATACGGCCTGCCGATTTAAGGTAGGATAGCCCGCGAAGCCCAAGACTACCTTCATTGTCTTTTCCTACATTGTCTACTACTTTAATAAATAAACATTCGATTTCATGCTTACCATATTTATCTCCCAAATCTGTGACGTCATAGTATCTATAGGTCTTTCCATTGAACTCCAGTTTCTTCAGCAGACGATTGTATGGGTTATTGATCTCTAAAACGATATTTAGGTCATAATTATTTGTAATATTATCTAGGGAAGGCAAATATCTAGAGAAAAGAAACCTTGCAAATATGCAAGGCAATAGCAAACGCAGTAAAATTCAAATATTTTTATTCAATATAGGATTCAAAATCACTTATTGAACGTCAAAAACTAGCCATTCAAAATAGACTGCCTCAGACCTGAGAAGAACGGGCGACATAAACTCAGCGGGCTTTGATTTTTATAAAAATATGGATTACAATGTAATATCGTACAATAAACATTTATAATTAAAGAGCCTGAGGGTGTCCGCTTCATTCGCAGTCTATGGAATCAATAAGAAAATTATTTATGTTATAATAACCTTACCCACACAAACGTTTTTTACCAATTCTTTTAAATTTCGTAACACATTGTTTTGTACATTTACATCATATTGTAAAAGCATATACATCGCCCCATAAAACAGTTACTAATTTGACTCAACCGAGTAGTAGGTATAACAAGTTTATGTTTGTTCCTCGTGCTAACATTATGATTGTCACAGTTACTAGCAAATTCCTTAATGTGCTTATATACATAATAATCAAGAATATATTGAGAAGCAACAGTCAAAAGGTTAGTTCATTGAATTTTTCTCTTAATGATTTTTTAGGACCTTAGTTATAAATGGCGCGAATAGCCCTCTTCTGCAGCATAAAGATTGTATTAATATTGGTTGCACTGCCCCATAACAATGTACCATAGGACATAATATAATTATTGTAATATTATAATTGTTAAAAAGAGCGCAAATAAAAGAATGCTGGGAGAGTTTCAGTTTCTCTTTCAGAGCGCCATTTGTTTCCGAAGCGGTAGTAATATTATATCTTTAAGTCCTTAATCAAGTCTTATTTGTAGGTTGCTAATGCTTGCTGTTGGTTATAGTTAACACTGCCGAGCCTTTTTGAACTACCACTTTTCGTTTAAACAAGTTTTTTGGCATGGCGTGACGCATTTTTTGGTACTTCTCTCAGAAAAGTTATTCTTATAGCTTTTATTATTTTTGTGTAGGTTAATTTATTCAGATTAGTAGTGAATAGCGAGGATTGTAAGCATAATATAAACTGTTTTCCACGCAAGAATTTTGAAAATATTGGCTTTGTTACGTAGATGGCGGGCCGGCAGCCGTGAACTCATATCGCTCAAGGTCGCTGGCATTTAGTGTCGCCTTAATTATTCTGCAATCAGGCTAGCGAAACTCTCTAAGAAAAAAAGCGATTCACTCGATTGTATGAAACGTGCAGTCACTGATAGATTGACAGATGACGGATATAATCTTGTAAAAAAAAAAGCATGCCATGTGGTCTTAAAAACCGATAACCACTTTAATTACAGTAACGGTATTCATCAAGATGTCATAATAGCTTCCTTATCTCGAGTCATCTACGCAAATTGATAAACGGTGTAGTTAGATAACGTTGTGGTAAATTGAATGTCATTGTTATTGGGAATTGACTATCGAATCTTGTGATGACATGGTCGGCCCTGCAGGGGTCAGCCACAATACAGTAATTATAGAACAATCTAGTTCTACCTCAAAGCTGCGAGACGTCGGCTAGATTGAATTCAATTTAGGGCCGTTTTCAATAACGTATCTGTCGATACATTGCTGTCACCGTTTAATGACAATATCCTATCTATGCATAGTTATAGTCCAATGCTTTATGTCGATAGGTTATTGCAATCAGGAGGTCTACTCGCCAAATCGACAACGATACATTCGGAACGATACGATAATACTCCGAATATATCTCAACTATCCTACTCTAACAAATGTTCGAATTCCTTATCGTTTATCGTTATCATAGACTAATATTTTGATTTTTTTACGATGTTAGTGTGAATGAAATTTGTTCAAACCTAAACATTATCTGTGCTATGTCGCTGTTAAGTGTCAAAAGTCAAAACATAGTTTAGGCCATAAGGACCATGCCAGACTCTACACCACCAATTTGGTATCATTTACACATAATAGGATTCGACACGAGTAATGCCACGTTATATCGAATATCGATTTTAGGAGTAGGCGCCCAGGGGCGTGCATTGGTATTCCAGCAAAGTAAGCACTGTGGATCTAACTAGTCTTAGTTGAGCTTTGGAACAAGCAAAGATTGCCGTAGGTATTTTGTATCGAGCGTAAGGAAAAAGGTGTTCAATGGAAGTTTAGTAATAAAATAACGGAACCAAATTCAAATAAAATAACTTTAACACTAGTGCTATATTTGTTTAGGTTCATGACGAGGTAGACACTGCCTAATTGCCTATATGGTATGCACGCCCCTGATTGCAATGTAAGTAAGCGGTTAAGGACATATTTGTCTACCACTAGTAAGTTAAACTAAGGATAGATAGGTTATTGAAAACGGCCGTTAGTCATGTGTGGGTCATGAGCTTCCAACCCCGCAGAACATGATTTGACATCACTTATTGAAAGTCAATAAACCTACCACTCATTCCAAAATGATAGCCTCAGGCCTGAGAAGAATGGGCGCAACAAACTCAGCGCGCTTTTTTTTCATCAAAAAATATGTTTACAAGGTAATATTGTACAATTAAACTTATTAGTTAATAGCCTGAGGGCGGTCGCTCCATTTCCAATCTGTGGCATCATTAAGAAAGTCATTTATGTTATAGTAACCTTTTAACAAACGTTTTTTAACAATTCTTTTGAATAACGTAATACTTTTGTTTTGAACATTTTCTGGGATCTCGTTGTAAAAGTATATACATCGCCCCACAAAAGACTTACTTACTCGACTTATCCGAGTAGTAGGCATAGTCGAGAGGTTCCTGAATTATTTATACATAATGTTAAGGTCATGTCGAAAATCGAGTTTTTGTAAACAACTTGTTTACTCTTTCGTGTTAGCAGAGTGTGTAGTGTAGTTAGATCTTTGTCCAGCATCTTTCGGCTGAAGTAGGTTATATACTTTACATATAATATATCCTAACGACCCTCAAAAGACTTACTAACTCGATTGATCGATTTAAATTAGTTGCGACGCGCCGCCCGCGTTGTGCTTGTTTTTGTATGCACCAACCCTAGCACTCCAGCTAGACCAGACCAATCGGCAGCCGATTGCGCAGTGCACCCCTGCTAGGGTTGCCAATCAACAACCGTACTATGATAGGTATTTATGCAACGTTATGTAATAACGTGTATTTAAATACGAATGTGGGTATGAATGTTTTAATACCTAATTATCAACAATTGCATACAAGACTTTATCTACATCCATAATATGAATCCTCTAAAAAATTCTGAAACAGTTAGCTTACTGCTAACATTAAAGCAGGCAGTCCTATAAGAAGTAACCTAATTTCATCAATTATTGATTATATACAAATTAACTAAGTTTTAATGAAAGAATTCTTTATTTTAGTAATAATTTACATTTTGTATAGTGCAATTATTAAAATTCACTTGAAAATATCTGGCAGTGTGCTGTCAAAACTTGAATCGCTCCTTTTTTGTAAGTAAAGCAAAGAAAATATCGAAGTAAAATGGCGGGGATTCGAATAATCTACTTTTTTTACGGCCCGCGATGTTCTGGTATTCTTGAACGCGCGTAAACAAAAGCATTTTTTTTTTAATTCATACAAGATACCCCGCAGTAAGAATGTGGCTGTCTGTTGAAACTCTTTGCGCATGAAGGAATCAAAAACAAAAGAATTAGTGTTATTATAAAATTCAGTACAACATTACATCATCAGTTTGGATATTGAGTGTTTTAATGTTGACAATAAGCTAACTGTTTCAGAATCTTTAATAGAGGATTTAAAACATGGGTGTAGATAAAATAGAATAATAGAATAAAGAAAAAGACGATAATTATTTAATTTAGATAAATCACCAGTTTTATTTTTAGGGACTGGAACCACAACGGTTCTCATAAGGTTGCGCGGCAGTTATCCATATTTTAGGCATGCATTAAAGAGCTCGGAAAGAACTCTAAACATTTCAACACCCGCACACTGTATATGTCCGATACTGAGGCTGTCAAAGCCAAGTGACTTTCCCCGGTTCATTTGACGCACTACGGTCGCGACGTCGTCAGGTGAAAAAGTCTTAGATATATGAACAGCCTCGTCGGCGGCTGCGTCAGGCTCAGACAAAGCAGTATTAAACTCTATTCGATGCATGTGTAATCTATAACACTCATAAGCTACGTTCACACTGTGCCTTAACCTTATTTTCAACTTTAGTTTGACGCTTTCAATAATTGAATCCGTTAATAACAACGTCAATACGTTGGACCCTCGGTAATACAACAATCGTTTTGCAGGGCACTGTCGGACTATCCAAATTGTCGGATTAAAAAGTACTGCCTAAATGTGAAACACCCCCTATACTTCAATAAAGAGCTGTACAGCCATTATACCAAATAAGCCTACTAGAATCTCTAAGGGCAAATTCAAAGATATTCATATTATGACCATGTGCGGCCAATATATTTATAACAATCTCCTGCACGTACATAAACATTATAATTTATACAGTAAAATAAGCGACAAACATAATTTAAACACTAGAAATAACTACAAGCTTATAGTGCCCCCTACTAGGCTCTGTAAAATAAACAATTCATTTGCATGCGATGGTATTAAATTTTACAATAAATTAACAAAAAGTGTATCTGAATTATCAATAAATAAATTTAAATCTTTTATTAAACGCAGACTTATGTCGAAGGCTTATTACAGTATTGAAGATTACGTAAACGATATTACAATATGGAATTGAATAGTATTATAGTTGTTTTTTATGGATTATATGGTTCAGCCTTGTGTTGTTTCACTGGTTTGCATTGTTTTGAAAATATGTTTAAACTTTTATGTAAGTAATATGTAAGTAATACGACGTTGACGAGTAGTCTTTTGATTTTAAGTCAATAAAATATTTTGACTTTGACTTTAACGCTTAACCAATCTAACGCGTTATAGGGACAACTACCTGTATATATATTTTTAGATTAATAAATATTAAAAAAAACAGTTAATTATGTCACCCGTGGCCTTATCCACAAAAAAGTCAATAAATGCATCTCATTAATACTCATATTAATATTACCTAATAAATAATAAAGATTCTCTAAAGATCCTATTATGAAAAACAAAATTGAGAATTTGAATTGTAACCTTTGATCTTAGTCAATTATACAATAATACTAATTACTTACTAAAATATGCAATCGCAAGATTTAATAAATACAGTAATTTGTTCTATAACGACGTACCCTTATAACGCAGTTTCATATACCGCGACAATGGCTAATATAACACGGGCATTTTTCCATATAACGCGCAGACTTTTCACATACATATGTCTGTGCTGTGAAATTTATAATGATTCGTGCAGTTCATAATTAGGTTCGCGTACCTTTCCACGTGTGTCAATTGTGTTATTACAAGATTAAATTATTTTATTAATTTTGTGAATTAAAAACCTTAATAAAATAGTAAAACTAGGCAACAGACAATTGGAAATACTAGTAATTAACTTTGATTAATTATTATCATTACGAATTACGTGGTCGTAAAAACGCGTTATACAGAATTTATACTAGTGGGAGGCTCTTTTGCACCGGATGCCGGCTAGATTATGTGTACCACAACGGCTCCTATTTCTACCGTGAAGCAATAATGTTTGAGCATTACTGTGTTTTGGTCTGAAGGGCGCCCGTAGCTGGTGAAGTTACTGGGCAAATAAGACTTGACAACTTATGTCTCAAGGTGACGAGCACAGTTGTAGTGCCACTCAAAATTTTTGGCGTATCAATTACCATCAGCTGAACATAAAAAAATACCCCTATAACGCGTAACCACTCAACCATGTTATAAGGATGATTACCTGTATTTATTTTCTTTAGAATCTTAGCCAATAGTTCAGTAAAAACTCGTAAAATGCAAAATGAAGGCCAAAGTTACGTCAATGTTTAATATCATTCATTACAGTTAAGTAGAATGGAATTACGTAAAAAAATTATTCAGTTGTTGTTTAAACAATGGTGACCTCAAGGTCATAACGAATGTTTAAATTCATATTCTCAAAACTTACTCATTTATACACCTTTTTTATGGAATAGGAGGACAAACGAGCGTACCGGTCACCTGGTGTTAAGTGATCACCGCCGCCCACAAGCTCTTGCAACACCAGAGGAATCACAGAAGCGTTGCCGGCCTTTAAGGAATGCGTACGCGCTTTTTTTGAAGGTACCCATGTCGTATTGTCCCGAAAACACCGCACAAGGAAGCTCATTCCACAGCTTTGTAGTACGTGGAAGAAAGCTCCTTGAAAACCGCACTGTGGAGGACCGCCACACATCCAGATGGTGGGGATGATATCCTAACTTGTGGCGTGTCGGGCGAAGGTGGAATTCGGCGACAGGAATCAGGTTAAACAGCTCTTCGGAACACTCCCCATGATAAATGCCTAATACCTAATTTATTTACAATATAAGAATGCTTTTCTGGCCTTATTTGACCTTGACAATCCACTTTTTTTATGAAAATAAGGGACAAGACGAGCAGGATGTTCAGCTGATGGTAAACGATACGCCCTGCCCATTGCAATACAGTGCCGCTCAGGATTTTTGAAAACCCCCAAAAATTCTGAGCGGCACTACAACTGCACTCGTCACCTTAAGATGTTAAGACTCATTTGCCCAGTTATTTCACTAGCTACGGCGCCCTTCAGACCGAAACATAGTAATGTTTACACATTAATGCTTCACTGAAGATAAAGGCGCAGTTGTGGTACCCATAATCCAGCCGGCATCCTGTGCAAAGTATCCTCCCACTGGTAAAAAGACTGGATTTGAATAGTCTCGAATCTCGTTATCTTCGGTATTGCCACTAACCACTTATGATGTACCTATTCATTTTTGGGTTAAAACTTAGTATCCCGTAGCACGAATTATGAGGTAAAAAATATTGCAGTTGATAGAGCTTTAGTCCACGATTATAATGTATAATCACTCGTATTTCTAATTAATACACCATTCCAAAGAAAAATGCATTACTTATATAACCTAACCTAACCTCAAATTATCATATTTTTAAGGGTTGGGAAGGTTCCTAATTTGTAAACGCAGAGGAAAGAAAGGGAAACGCCTACAATTCTGTTCTGGCACCAGCCGACTGCTGCCGCGGCACGATACGCTCGGCTCGTGCGTTGTGATAACTGTTCTAACATAACCTATTTTTATAAATTATAGATTATAGAGCTTTGGTCCAAATGCAGTTTTCAACAAAATAATGAAAAAAAAATCTAACCTCAAAACGGGTAAAACACATAAATAAAATTATATTCGTGGACTTAAGCTTCATCAACTACAATATATTTTACCTCCTTCCCTGCTGTATCTAGTTAGAGACGTTATTTTCTCTAAAATAATATAAAATACATAAACATACTTGCTGAAAAGTTTATGAACAGGTTAGGTTATGTAGAGATGAATGAAAAATATATTGTTGCTAGGATAATATATTGCTGTGAAAGGCATTACTATCACTGTTACCATTTTTATATTCTCCTGGTGTCTATGTAGTAATACGAAGTACACATGACATCAGAAGTTATTAATTAAATTAAGTTATATTTGCGTCATACATAAGACCATCTGTTCTTCAACTATGATCGACTGGTACCGAAACACTATAATACTTCCTATCTCATTTTATCCCACATTAATTCTTATGATTTTATGTGTCCGTCTCTTTTTAGTGTTGTTTTATCATTTCATCAACGTTCAAATCACAATGACGCTCAAGAAGTTTTCACTTCAAAAAGACAACATAACGTTTTTTAGAGTATAGCATTATAATTGTGGCCTAAAGCTCTATCAACTGCAATATTTTTTACCTCATAATTCGTGCTACTGGATTAGTATCCAAACTTAGTAGTTTTAACCAGAAAATGAATAGGTACATCATAAGTGGTTAGTGGCAATACCGATAATCACGAGATTCTGCTGTATTTCTTGGCATTACTCTTGATTCCAAATTGCAATGGGGACCCCATATTGAAGGATTGGCGAATAGGCTTAGTTCTGTAGCATATGCAGTTAAGAAAATTAGACGGTTAACTGACATAGATACGGAGCGACTAGTATACTTTAGTTATTTTCATAGTATTATGTCCTATGGTATATTGTTATGGGGCAGTGCGGCCAATATTAATACCATCTTTGTGCTGCAGAAGAGGGCTATTCGCGCGATTTATAACCTAGGTCCTAAAGAATCATTAAGAGAAAAATTTAAAGAAATAAACATTTTGACTGTTGCTTCTCAATACATTTTTGATAATGTTCTGTATGTTCATAAGCACATTGAAATCAATAAATATACCCAAATGCTCTCCATGATATTATAATCATATAGATTTAGAACTGTTTTTGATTAACCAGAGTATTACACATTTAAATAAAACACTTTTTAAAGGATTATGACGTAATTGTAACTGCGTTTTTACATTTTTTTCCGTAAAAGTTACATTTTAATTACTATTTTAGTGAACCTAATGTTTCAAGAACTTTCTAGATCTTGTTTTCATGAGGATTAAAAATCAAATATAAAAATACAATTCCAATTATACACATTTTAAAAAGTAAATAAAAGTAATAATAGAAAATAAAAATAATGATTCAAATATTCTTATCAAAATAGGATCTTAAATCAATTATTAGCCGTCGATATCTATTTGAATTCTTAAGTGTAACCTTCACTTTGAATTTTTATTAAGTTATTCACATATTTGAGGCGGTAATTAGGTATAACTGTCGAATTGACGTTGAGATCAAAGGTTACCTGCCTACTTACAATATATAAGCTATCAATTTAACAGATATTTAAAATTCGAATAAGTAATTTTTAGCTTACCGCTATTAGGTTAAAATTATTTAACACGGCTCGGGCTTTTGATGTGATTCTATTATGAAATTCAATAAACAACATCGGTAATACTTAGAAAATAGCACTAAGTAATACGAAGCAAGGCTAAAGAACCGTTATAATATTTTATGCATCTAATAATATTACATTACATGTACCTAGTAATCATTGAGATAAGTTTCAAGAGTTGATAAAAATATTTTAGGCTGGATAAGTTAACTTTAACATGTACATACTTAAATACTACAAAAGTTATTTTACTTACTGTCCATTGTATTCAGGGTGTAAGGCACTGGCAGTTGTATAAAAAATAACAATTTTTTTTTAAATATGAAAGGATAAGCACACTAAGAATTACGAAACGAAAATAAAAAATACCCGTGCACACAGGTGCTACGCAACCACAGAACACTTCTAATCTAACGGTAACGACTAAAGAGTAAAGAGTAAAGACTACGTGAACAATGACTAGGTATAGTTAGTTAATTATAAAATCAATTGACATTGATACTCTCATAACCTGTCAAATTACGATTGATGTGAGTTTTAGGTATCAATTGTGAATTTTCAATTTGTACAAAAAAAAAAGCGAATCTAATTAATAAACATTAAATTAAAAGTATTTTAATAATAACAGAACAAAAAAAACAGATCAGAATATTACAGGTCGAGATATAAATAACGCAATAAATTAATATTAATAGGTATTTATAGTTGAAAATTTCTTCTGAACATGTATTTTATTAACTTTTAAGTGGTCCCATAATAGATAGAAATTAAATTAAAATTTTAAGCATATTGTATCTATATTTTTGTCAAGTGAAAGTTGCAGTGTCTATTTATTGTCTTATTGTATTATTATAACAGACTGTCCATTTTTATTTATTTCTAAAATGAAATAAATTATCAGTATTTTGTAAACATGTTTTATTTCTAGATACAATGCCAGAAACACTGAAATTGCAGATCAACTTTTCTGGTGGAGCTGAGTTATTGTTTGATAAGATTAAGAAGCATAATATTGAGTTGCCATCAGTAAGAAAGTATTTACCTGATAGTAAAGCTGAGAAATGGACAATACGGGAATTGCTGGTATGGATTAAGGGTAACTTGTTGAAAGAGAGACCAGAATTATTTCTACAGGTAATTGTTTTTAATAAAATCTATTCAATTCAATTTTAAAATCTTTTTTAAAAAAACTTACATAGTTTCTTGTACTATTGATATTAAAAAATACTTGTAAGGGTAATTGGCTCATCTGTTCTTCTTCTTATCGAGTTGACGGTCACTTCAAATACTGGCAGCCCAAAAAGCCGCAACCACGATACCTTGGTCGATAGCCTTGTGTAGCTCCTCGTTCGTGCATGTTGTCAGGCATGCAGGGCACCCAGTCATGTGCGCAATGGTCTGTCTCGGATGACTGCAGATGCACTCTGTATCATGTCCAGAGATGAAACTCCACCTCGCTAAGTTTGCCCTAGATTTCCCCACTACTGCTCTGAGGCGGTTGAGCGACTTCCAGATAGGGCAACTGAGGTTGTATCATTTGGCTAGTTTCTCTTTCACACTCATCTGATGAAATCTAAAAACACCATCTGCAATACCAGAAGTCAAGAAATTGGACTTTGAGATTTGAGTATGCTCTGAGAGAAGTTCTGTTAGTCACATTGGGAATACAGTAGCAGGTGGGAGGCCCCCTTGCACAGGATGCCGGCTAGATTATGGGTAACACAATAGTGACTTTTTTTGCTGTGAAAGTGTGCCGTGTTTTGGTCTGATGAATTATAATCACTTGTTACTAATAAGCTTAACTATCCCACTGCTGGCCAACCTTCCACATAAATCTTAATATATATAAATTAAGTGACATGTTGTATGTCCGCGATGGACTCCTAAACTAATGAACGGATTTAAATGGGGATTACTTCATGGAGTGCAGTTTAGTCCAACTTGAGAGATAGGATAGTTTTTATTTCGATTTGGGACCCATAATCATTTTTATTTTTAATATTTGTTTTGTATGGACATATTTTCTATGAGAGAATTTATTGACACACAGTTTGACAGTTATGCTGTGAAACAATTTTATTATAGTTAACAACAGGGAGCATTCTTTACGACTTAATGATGTTCTATACATAAGATAGAACATCATTCACAGGGAGCATATTTTACAAAATAATTCTTGGTGTTATGAAATATTATTGACAAAGTAATAAAAAAAAACAGTATTCTATTTATTATGCACACAACAACGTCTGTCGGGTCATCTAGAATATTATATTTTAGCAGACGGTTAATAGGCATAGACATAAGTTACAAATTATTGATTATACAATCTGATATCTTTTAATTATTTTAGGTTATATTTTACTTTTAGGTATAATATCCTTTTTCTCCCCCTTTTTTAGACTTACTCTCGATTTGCTTTTTTCTTAGTTTTGTTAAGTTCTACAATTATTAATAAGTTTTCATGATGTATGCCACTTCTTTCAGTGGGTCCCAAAATACATGCATACTTGCTATCCTCTTTTGCCATCTCTTACAAGTGACCATGGACCTGAACTTCATTTGATAAATTGGTGCAAATAATGCAAAAACAAGCTGTGGCAATCTTAGATCATTTATAAGTCTAGTCTAGACTCTAGACGGACATAGATATGACAGCTGTGAAAATGTTAAACCAATGCACACACACTAATCATTTTACCAGTGGAAGGCTTCTTTGCACAGGAAGCCAGCTAGATTATGGGTACCATAACTGCACATGCTATGAAGCAGTAATGTGTGTTACTGTCTTTTGGTCTGAAGGGAGCCATAGCTAGTGAAATTATTAGTCAAATGAGACTTAACGTCTTATGTCTCAAGGTGACAAGCGCAATTATAGTACCACTCAGAATTTTTGGGTTTTTCAAGAATCCTGAGCGGCACTGCATTGTAATGGGTAGGGTGTATAAAAAAAACGATCACAAAGTGTCACACAGATCGCGAGTGTAAGATGTAGCTTGCCATGCACACTGAAGTATTAAACTTGGCTTGTTTTTATCCGTTGTCTAACAGCAAGAAACTATCTAGACATATTATAAATTATGTAAGGTGGCAATATACTTAAAACAGTGACTATGTGGTATGACATATTATTAACAATTATTTATGACCCAAGATCTGGAACGTACCTCTGTCAAAGGATAAGTTTGGCTATACAAAAAGGTAATGTTGCCAGCTTCATGGACACCTTACCTGCCGATAGCGATTTTAATGATATTTTCTATTTGTAATTAATTTAATTTTGTTAGATTATTTTAGTTTTATTTTATTATTATTTATATAAATAGTGTTATTAATTATTAAGTCATATGTAAATAATTGGAAATATAGTACATTATTTATAATTCAATTTCAGGGAGACTCAGTAAGACCTGGTATCCTGGTACTAATAAATGATGCCGATTGGGAGCTTTTTGGAGAGCTGGAGTATGAGCTACAGCAAAATGACAATATAATGTTTATATCCACTCTTCATGGAGGGTAGTTCTAATTAAATATAGATTTTGTTTAATTTTGTTTCTTTTTATTTATTTATTGAGCGAAGCGGAGCTCCCATCTAGTGACTACAATTGATTTCTGTGTTAAACTGTTTCTTGACCATTTCTGGTCCGATTTAAAAAAAAATTAACTCATAATAAGCTTTCGAAATGTAGGTTATTGTTGAACAGAATGTTTAATTTCGCCTTCATTCAATTATTATAATTAAAAACAAACATTATTTACAAATAATTATAAATTAGCACGCGCTATTTATATTTACGCTCAAATATACCTACACCGAAGCGAAGCGGTACGACGAGCGACTGCGGCATCCGAGTTATACTAATACTAACAGGCCCAACATAATCCTGAAAATAAAAATTGTGTGCATACAAAGTCCGCATGCACATACATACTGCCTAAGTCCAATCACCTCTACCATATTTATAGCCTCCTAGTGTGTATGTAGTAATACGTCGTGCGCATGACGTCAGAAGTAAGGTATACTCGCGTCATAAGACAATCTCTTCTTCATCTATGATCGCCTGGTACCAAAACATTGTATAATGCTTCCTATCTAATTTTCTACCACATTGTCTTATATTATCTACTGTCTCGCTTTTTCGTTTCATAGACTTTCAAATCACAACGATTCTAAAGGAGTTTTCACTTCAAAAAATTAAAAAATATGTGAATTTGATTAAATTATTAATTTATCTGTTTTGGACTTCATTAGTTGCACGCTGTCACTTTTTGAAGTGATAACTTGTTATGACAGGATAAACCGCTTTGTTACATATCCCATTTCGGCGCTAATCTGTCCAGCTTCCCTTTCTCTTAGGACTAACGGCCGTTCCCAATATTCAGTCTATCTCTTACTTAAAAATCGTAACTATTGTTGACTTTTCTGTCCCAATAAACTTATCGACGGTAGTTCACCTTATCCGTGCACGCTCTCTGTCAATGGGACAACGTATGGCTTACCAGCGATAGAAGTTTGTATGGAAATTGCGATTCACGTGTCCCAATATACGGCGATAAGAATGACTTATCGGGTAATTGGGACAGATAATTACTGACAGTAGGAGGTAGTAATTTATCTCTATCTGTAGATAGTACATTGGGAACGGCTGTTAGTCGTAAGAGAAAGGGAAGCTGGACAGACTGGCGCCGTAACGTGATATTTTACAAAGCGGTTATGTCAGTATGACAGGGTATGTCATAATAAATTATTACTTCAAAAAGTGATAGCGTGCAACTGATGAACTCCATAACAGATACTTGAATTAATAATTTAATCAAATACACATATTTTTAATATATTATAGATACATTTCTACCTTCTACTGTCAGTAATTAGCTGTCAATAATCTGAAGCTGTCCCAATAAACCCGATAAGTCATTCTTATCGCCTTATATTGTGACGCGTGAATTGAAGTTTCCATACAAACTTCTAATCTTCTGGTATCCTATACGTCCGCGTCGTCCCATTGACAGACAGCGTGTACGGATAAGGTGAGTTACCGTCGATAAGTTTATTGGGGCAGAAAAGTCAACAATAGTTACGATTTTTGTCTCAAGTAAGAGATAGACTGAATATTGGGAACGGCCGCAAGGCAGCGATAGGCAGGCTCCTCCTCTCTCACTCTAACCAATTGTTACTTTTATAGGTTTTTATTGTAACTACCTAACTAAGAATAAAATATATTTTATAATACATAAAATATTTTATTAATAAATGACCTTTCCTAAATTTATCATATTAATATACATAACCCAAGCTTTTCTCTAACAATTTCAGTATTAAATAGTTCACATGTAGTAGCAGATGTTTTTTTAGTATTTAGTAGACATCCCTTGCGTTCTGATAAACCAAAGACACATCATATACCACCTAACATCTACAAACCGTAGACTGAGTAAACAATCTACGTTAATATTAGCTTATGTCTTTGAACACTCCATTTATTTTCTTCTTTTCCACAAAAAAATGCGGTCTGTCCGGTAAATGTTTAAAACTTTATCCACCAAGCATATACATAGAGTATAAAACTTGTTTTTAATAAGTATTATAAATAAACTACAATAAAATTGACAATACTAACTAAGTTTGAAATAGTAATTACAATATGTTAGAAAGATTAGAGAGTACACGAATGTTGCGACCGCTAGATTAGTGTACTTTAGTTATTTTCACAGTATCATGACGTACGGTATATTACTATGGGGTCATGCTGCTGACATTGATATAGTGTTTGCACTGCAAAAGAGAGCTGTTCGTGCTATATATCAGCTTGGTTATAGACAGTCTCTCAAAGAAAAATTTAAAGAAATAAATATTATGACTGTTCATTGTCAGTACATTTATGAAAATTTAATATATGTTCACAAAAATCGTCACCTTTTTGCCCTTAATAGTGATTTTCATTATTATATCACTAGAAATAAGGGATTGCTTGTAACTAATTCTAGTAGGCTTCATAAGATACATAATAGCTTTTAGGGTAAATGTATACACTTCTACAATAAAGTCCCAGCCACTGTTCAGGCATTATCTATAAATAAATTTAAATGTTTTATAAAAAAATGCCTCTGTCGTAAATCCTATTACTCCACTGCTGAATATCTAAATGATCGGACAGCCTGGGACTAGATTGTGATTATTTTATAGCGATAGAAATGACTGAACAATATTGTATATTTTTATTGAAAAGAGCGCAAAAAAAAAGAATGCTGGGAGAGTTTCTTGCGCCGCTTCTTCTCTCTCTGAGCGCCATTTGTTTCCGAAGCGGTAGTAGTATAAGAAATGACATCAAAAAGAATTCCAAAGGAATCAATTTTGAGAAAATAAATGCCTTTTTACGGCGACGAAGTATAATCAGGTTAAGTTTGAAAGCGAACAGTTGCTTAAAACGTAGTGGATTTCGGCTATCTCCGTTTTTTACAAGATTATAGCCGTCATCTATCAATGACTGCACGTTTCATACATCATCAGTTATCTAGAAACTATTCAATCACATTAATATATTTTCTTCATACAAAACAAATCTTATAACTATTTTCATCATCATTTTTGTAGTATACCTAAATAAAGACCTAAACAAACGTCTTGCTGTAACATAACTTGCCAGAACACGGACTAGTAAAAAAAGAAGGACTCCGCACCGTGATATTAGCAAGTGAAGCACCTTTATGCTAGTGTGTGTGCGGTTACGGGGGATACCAGTTACACAATATTTTCTCTCTTAAATAATCATATATCCACAAATACTTTTATATTTTTGTTTTCACAACGCACGACGGCATTTTTAAAATATTTTGTTGCTACGCAAACTGATCTGTCACAGACGATGGCAAATCTCATAATGGCGGCCGATCGGCTTGTATTAGTGTAAGTGTATGCGTGGGGCTATGTATTTACTGTTATGTAAGGTGACAAGGAGTCCTTATTTTTTTACTCGTCCGTGGGCTCAACTTATATTACTAGAAATTAAAAGAACTTTAGGTCTGTTTGTTGTCGTGTTATCTTAATTCATTTATAACTGTATGATTCTTAAATAATCATAAAAAAGTTAAGAACATATTAAAATTCTATGTTATTTCCTTATTGTTTTGAGAAAGTGGTGAAATTCGGTGCGCGAAAACATACGCGTGCACATAAGGCTACAAATTTTTCAAAAAATTCCCGAAACTTATTGAATTCTATGCACCGAACGCCAAAAATCAATATAAAAAGTTGATCCAATAACAAATCTATCTACCCTCACAAAAACCTCGCAAAATTAGTTTATCGTGAACTAAAATGCGACACTCAACATCAAAGATTTAAGTACTTAGAGTATTTACTGTTTAACCATACAGAGATAGCAATGATGGAGGTGCGCTAACCCCTCATAAGCTCGCTCCCCTATCTCAGTTATTTATGCTCGCATGTTTTTTCTTTTAAGCTGTTGCGTAGCTTCTATCTCGGGCCTTGAGCGTAGAGACCGAATCCAGAAATTCCGTAACGAAAATAACCTAACACTTACTTACTAGATGTATATAGATATTTCGCCACGGTCATTACAGTTGCCGTGGAACAACGGTTATCACATATGCTTTTGTGCAGAAGGTCCCAGTTTCGAGCCTGGGGTACGTCTTGATTTTTATGTAATTTCTTTATTTTTTTTATCATGTTTTTTATTTTTATTATTATGACAAGCATTTTTATTTACTTTCACCTGTCCCGTTGTCTGTCTGTAATCAAATCTTGCAACTTAAATTTTACTCACTTCCCGTTTGCTTTTTTTTTAATTAATTTTAATAAAAAACATACTGCATAAATAAATTAAATAAATAATTATAATTGCATAAGTTGATAAAAAATGCTACGCAATAGCTTTACCGCGGTAGTCCCCGAGTGCCACACGTCTTTTTTATTATTATGTAACAGGAGAGTACACATCCCATCAGGTAATCCGAATGTAAATATTCTTGTTTGACCTCCTCTTCCACAGAAAGCTTATAGTCTCGATAAATATTCTGGCTATCATAAAGAAAAAGTTGATTGCAAGATAAGGGCAACTACGCAAATTTAACGTTGTTAACAAACAAAATTGTTATACCTACTACTTAGTTAAGTCGAGTTAGTAAGTCTTTTGTTGGGGTCACGAAATTCAAAAGAATTGTTATAAAACGTTTGTGTGGTAAAGGTTACTATAACATAAATGGCTTTCTTAATGATACCACAGATTGGGAATTGAGCGACCGCCTCAGGCTAATAAATTACATTGTTACGATATTTTTATGGGAAAAAAGCCCGCTGAGTTTTTTGCACCTGTTCTTCTCAGGTTTGAGGTGAACTTTTTTGAACTGTTTCTTCTACTTCACTCTCAAAGTGCGGCAACTTTTACTACGCCCAAATGGGTGTACTCGAGGCAGTCATGAACAACATGTGACTTTGACATGCCACATGTTCTGTTAAACATGGCTAATAATTTAAACTAAAATGGCGGGTTGCGTAGTAAAACTTTGTAGAAATAATACTACAAAAAATAAGAAAGACACTGGGATCACATATCATCACTAAGTATTTTGTGTTTTATAAATTTAAATGTAAAATAACACGAAGCGTATGTTACAAACTTTGAAAGATGCGATGCAGTATCAAGATGCACAACACACAAGCATCTAATAGTTGTCGTAATAAAAAAGCTATTGTTCTTAGGTAGTGCGGTATCTAGTAAGGGCGCAGCGGAGACCAATACTTAATCTAAGATTCTAGGTCTGTTTTTTTGATGGAATAGGAGGACAAACTGAATGAACTTATTTGAAAATAATTGGATAGGTATGGAAACTACTACTACGCCACTATTGCTTCCTTTTAAGTAGGAACGTTAAACAAAGATTTTTTTTATTGCTTTTAAAGTAATTCAATATACCGTGCTTTGTAACAGCGTCTCCTCGTGGCACATACTCTAAGCTCACATCAAAGACTTAAATCAAATGAAATTTCATTTCAATATAGTTTAAATCTTGTTACGTAGGTACCCTTTACCCTTGCAATATAATGCCAAGGGTCTGTTGGAAGGGTATGCTTATCTTCTAAATTAGTATTATTGCATTCCCATATCGTACCTTGAGATGAACAAAAGCATAAGTATATTAAGTATGTTTTACAGGAGAGCGAAAAAATTATTTAAATTGGTATAACTTTTTATTTAGTAATCCGTCGAATCCACTTTTTTATTGAAAAACTAGCTGACCCAGCAAACGTTGTATTGCCGATATTAAAATCGATCGATACAAAAGTAACTGTTGATCGTAGATGGGTGAAAATTTGAAGTTGTATGTATTTTTTAATGATGACTCCTAATCAAACAAATTTAAAAAAAATGTCAAAAAAATTGGCGTGGACCACCCTTAACATTTTGGGGCATGAAAAATAGATGTTGTCCAATTCTCAGACCTACCCAATATGCACTCAAAATTTCGTGAGAATCTTAATTTAAATTTCTTTTTGTTTCTTAAAGTGTTGTTCTATTGCAAAAAATTTCTCATCCGTAAACAATTTTATTCTGCAACCCCCTTTTGCGTACTGCTTCTCGTCCCAAATACCACAGTCTCTCAAGACGAATGCTTTAACCAGTGTGTTGACAATGTGACATTCGGTGGTTGCTTAGCGACCACCGAATGTCCCAAATAAAGTACGACAGAAAGTTTTCAACCTGTTCTGGCAAATAGGTTGCCATGAAAAGTAGTGGTATTTCATTAAGTTATAATAAATTATCAAATAAAATGTAAGAGTTGATAGAAAGCGAGATCTTATTAAGATCTTATTGATTACGATTCGACCTAGCAAAATTAAAGTTAATACTTTGCAGACCATATTAAATCATTTGCTTGTATAAGGTCATATTATCTAAGAGATAAATCTACTAGACGCTACTTTTTAAATACTTCAAATATGTAAGGGTCTATACAGATTGGATGTCTGAAGCTGAACATTTCCAAGGTATACAATTAGCCGGTTAATATCACACAGAGTATTCAATATTAAACTAATTAATCTTTTTCTTTATTGACCAAAGAAACATGTCATCTGCCAAATATGTATAGAGTTGATAACGAAGGTAAGATTATATTACAGGATAACTTTATCAGTCAAAATAAATGTATTATAAGAAAAATAAGAGATCAAGAAATGTATATACCAGATCCAAATATTAAAAGAGTTGCAGTATAAGATTTAGAAAAATTTTTAACAGTAAGAAAATGTCCTGTGTATAATTTCACGGCTGTTGATATAATATTAATATTGGTTATTGCAAAGAGAGGCCCCGATGAAATTTCAAGTTACTTCTAAGTAATTACTTCTATCACTCTTTGGCGAAGAACTTAAACGGGATAGAGATCAGCTTTCTTTCTATTCCGATAACTGTTCTTTATGATTTTTTATTTTTAATTATAATTTATGATTTATGATTTTTTAATGGTTCACCAAAATTTAAAATACATATTGGGCACAGGTTTTTACTAATAAGTACGCCGTCGCAATGTTATGCATTCCTCATAATTGAAACATAAAAGTACTTATACGCTTGATCAGGTGTACGAAGTTATTACCATCGGAGGTGGTGAATGTTCATGTATACCAATGCAGCCGTCTGCGTTGGTTATGTAGGACTCTCGTGGAACCTAAGTGCCTACTCACTAAACACCACCTGACGTTGGCTTTGGGCAGGTGCCCTCTAGGCCTACCTCGGATGTGATCTTCTCTTGGGGAGAGAGAGGCGCAATTGGCACTCCCTTGGGAGTATCTCCTGGGATATAGCACAGAAGGTGCTGTCTTATTGGGCCTCGTGACATCAAAAGGATGAACAGAAACAGGTGGTGAATCTTAATAAATGCGTCTGATTATCTTCGGATGTCAACAGACGATCTAGGTCAGACGAGAATTGGTTAGGGAGGATTTTTTTAATGAAAATAAGGGACGAGCAGGACCAGCTGATGGTAATTGATGCGCCCTGCCCATTACAATGCAGTGCCCCTCAGGATTTTGGAAAAACCCCAAAATTCTGATTGGCACTACAAATGCGCTCGTCACCTTGAGACATAAGATGTTAAGTCTCATTTGCCCAGTAATTTCACTAGCTACGGCACCATTCACACCGAAACACAGTAAAGCTTACACATTAATGCTTCACAGCAGAAATAGGTGCCGTTGTGTATTCCATAATCTAGCCGGCATCCTGTGCAAAGGAGCCTCCCACTGGTAAAAGTCAATAGCTTGTGTAAATGTCATTAATTATGTTTGCCGAACCGTCAAATATAACTACATATCGAAGGGTACGGGTGGGAAATTCTATTGCTATATGATATTGTCGAGTGAGAAGTAAATTATGTAGTACGGAAACATTACACTAAGAAAGTTCTTACTGTAAGTATACAGGATGTCTCACGTTTTAAAGAAAATATGCAAAACTGCATTCACAGATTTTACACCGACTTTTATTCATTCATATGATTTTTTATTTATTTGCTATTAAATAGGGTGGTCTTACAATAGCTTAAAGTATCTCCTATTTAGCCATTACCAATAGCATTCAAACTTGGTTTTGGGCAAAAATTTTATTACAATACAATATACATTATTTTTATATTTATACAAAATTATAATTTGATACAATACAAAATATATATTAAAGTCAAGAAAAGAATAATCCACTTAGAATGCAATGTCAAAATCCAACACATTTGACAGATTTTCATGTAAACGAAAAGTACGCGGTTAAAGTCAGGGGCAATCGCTCGTATTCCATAAATCCTAGTGATTTATCTACGGATTACGAATCAAGAACAAACATTTGCATAATACAGTCACGTAGTGAAGTTTAAATGTCATATTTAATTAGTATGTACAATCAGAGAGAAATGTCACCCGCGTCAAAAATATGGGGTCAGGACCCCTCCAACCCCTGTCTACTTGGTACAGTCGCGTACACATGTGTTAAAGAAAAATACAAATATATTAATAAATTCAAATTCAAATTCAAATTCAAATATTTTTATTCAAAATAGGATTTATAATCACTTATTGAACGTCAAAATCTACCACCCATTCAAAAGAGACTGCCTCAGACCTGAGAAGAATGGGCGCAAGAAACTCAGCGGGCTTTTTTTTTTTATAAAATATGGATTACAATGTAATATCGTACAATAAACATTAATAATTAAAGAGCCTGAGGGTGTTCGCTTTAATCCCAGTCCGTGGTGTCATTAAGAAAATCGTTTATGCTATAATAACCTTTCCCACACAAACGTTTTTTAACAATTCTTTTAAATTTCGTAACACATTTGTTTTGTACATTTTCTGGGATCATATTGTAGACGCATATACATCGCCCAACAAAAGACTTACTAACTCGACCCAACCGAGTAGTAGGCATAACAAGTTTATGTTTGTTCCTCGTGTTAACATTATGAATGTCACAGTTTCTAGAAAATACTTTTTCTATTAAAACTGATATAGTATGGATGTGTAGCTGACAAGAAGTGGGCTCTGGTGTGTATTAAATAACATTACAACAGACACAATAAAAAAAACTTTTACAATTTAATTAGCTTTAAGATTTTTTTATTAGTGACGAAGTTATTTTACGACCACTATAGTCCAAATACTTTGCTTACAGACTTTTACTTTCGACTAACGTATTTATAAATGACCAGGGATTGGAACTTGAGGACACTACGGTCTTCTTGGGTATCACGTTAGATAAAAAGCTTCAGTGGGGTCCACATAATGCCCGACTAGCAGATAGACTCAGCTCTGCTGCATATGCCGTTAGAAAGATGTACACGAATGTTGCGACCGCTAGATTAGTGTACTGTGGGGTAATGCTGCTGACATTAATATAGTGTTTACTCTGCAATAGAGAGCTGTTCGTGCTATATAACAGCTTGGTTATAGACAGTCTCTCAAATAAAATTTAAAGAAATAAATATTATGACTGTTCATTGTCGTATCTAGTATATTAGAAATGACATCAAAAAGAATTCTAAAGGAATTAATTTTGAGAAAAAAATAAATATATGCCTTTTATGCCTATAATAATAATAATAAAAATAATATTGACACACTTTTACACAAATTATCTTGCCTCAAATTAGGCATATAGCCTGTGTTATGGGTTAAAATACAACGATATATTTAATACTATATATTCAAACATACCTACGTTATAAATACATATAAACATCCATGACTCGGAAACAAACATCCACAATTCTCATATAAATGCTTGCACCTACTGGAATTCGAACCTGGGACCTCATAAAATGACTGATTCCAAATTCAAATGTAATATTTTGTTTATTTTTAATTGTAAAAGTATTAATGCCAGACTAAGTATACTGTATTGAGCACCAGCGCTGATTTTCATATACTGTTCAACTTGAATGACCACAGAGTCAATTTTATAAATAATAAATACAATACCTACTTACTTTAATGCTCCAAGTATATTATATTGTCTCATTCATAAATACTTCAGAATTTTATTAAAATTATTAACATAAAACTTATTTACTTTTGTCATCGACTGTACTTATAGGATTGAATCTTAATACCATTCTGTGTTATTACAACTATTATTAGGGTGTGCAAATTGAAAATAACGCCCCACTGTGCGAACTTTATACAAAACCCTTTTGTTTTGTTGAATCTCTGTGGTTTTTATTCGTTTTTTAATTATGTGAATGAATTTAAATCTAAAAGCGCTTTTAGTCACCTAAATACTCTTAATGAACTCGCCTTTTAAGTGGTGTTTTCAGGTTGGGCACCTGTCTTACACTAAAAAATAGTTTAAAATCTCGCCGCTAGGATTTTTATTTGTGTCGCTATAGAATGAATTCTTCGTTTTTTTAAATTATTTTCTACTTACAGTTTGGTTTAACTAAAGCATGGTTTTGTAGTTTTTAACAAGCTTTTATTAGCTTGGTATTTTTTTTTTGTAACGATGTCTTTACGACCTGTATAGCCGAGTGGTTAGCGATCCTACCTACTAAGCTAGAGGTCCCGGGTTCGAATCCCGGTAGGTGCAAGCATTTATATGATGAATATGGATGTTTGTTTCCGAGTTATGGATGTTTAAATGTATTTATGTATGTTTAAGTAAGTATATTGTATTAAATATATCATTGTCTTGTAACCCATAACACAGGCTATATATGCTTAACTTGGGGCAAGATAATTTGTGTAAAAAGTGTGTCAATATTATTATTATTATTATCTTTGACCAAGATTTTCAGCCTCTTCAAAACTTCGGATTAATTTGAAACTTTACAAACTTATCAATGACCGATGACAATCTAACACATGGAGAGGCGTTTTTTTGTTCAGTTATACCGCGAAAGATGCAGTGTGTTTCCGAAAATGTCTTACGGCCGTTCCCAATATTCAGTCTATCTCTTACTTGAGATAAAAGTCGTAACTATCGTTGACGTCCCAATAAACTTATCGACGGTAACTCACCTTATCCGTACACGCTGTCTGTCAATGGGACGATGTATAACTTACCAGCGATGGAAGTTTGTATGGAAATTGAAACGCTTCCCAATATAAGGCGATAAGAATGACTTATCGGGTATATTGGGACCGCTTCAGATTATTGACAGCTAATTACTGACAGTAGAAGGTAGTAATTTTTCTCTATCTGTAGATAATATACTGGGAACGGCCGTTAGTATATGATATGTTGGTGATTACTTATACGGATTTTTTTTTAGTATACCTATATCTTAGCAATAAAAATAACTCTAATGTCTATTCATACAATGATCAGACGCGGGGGTACTTAATTTATGTATGGCAAAAAAACATTTGCCGGGTCCGCACTTGTCAATAAATATATAATTGCCTGTCCCATTTTTCTTAACGGGATCTTTAGTATTAACGGATTTATTCATCTCCGATACACGGTAGTGCATTTTACATTCGATTATTAACTTCTTCACTCATTAGCACACAAGAAAGTAATTAAAAATTTCGGAACAGCTGCATTTAAATCATAAGATACATAAAAGCTTTAAGGGTAAATGTATACACTTTTATAATAAAGTCCCAGCCACTGTTCAGGCATTATCTACAAATAAATTTAAATGTTTTATAAAAAAATGGCTCTCTCGTAAATCCTATTACTCCACTGCTGAATATTTAATGATCGGACAGCCTGAGACTAGATTGTGATTATTTTATAGCGATAGAAATGACTGAACAATATTGTGTAAAGAGCACAAAAATAGAATGCTGGGAGAGTTTCTTGCGCCGCTTCTACTCTCTCAGAGCGCCATTTGTTTCCGAAGCGGTAGTAGTATCTAGTAGTTATTAGAAATGACATCAAAAAGAATTCTAAAGGAATCAATTTTGAGAAAAAATAAATGCCTAAATCGAATCGAATCTTTCCTCTCGTAAAGCAGTAATGTACAGGCTTAAATTATAATATATAGCTGATACCCCGCGACGTCGTTCGCGTACGCATTTTTACACTTTGAGTTACATTACTGGACTTTACGTAGGAATCCCTAATTTGTTTGAAAATGTAATATTACACTCGGGGATAATGTAGCTTCCCAACAGAATTTTTCAAAAATGCAAACAAACAATCAATAAATCAATTCTTTCCTCTTTATAATATTAGTTTAGACTAGTAGGTGACTCCATATACGCTGTTCTGTCAATAGAAATAAAATTATGTTACTCAGGTAAATATTCAGGAATTATGGGGGGGACGAGGGAGAACGACAACAACATCTAGTTGGCCCTAATGTCAACCTCACCCGCACGCGGTACGTCCTGTTAGACAACGGACGAGGCTCTAGCGACCGACCTGTGGCGGGATAACCACCTGGTGGGGCAACATAACAGAAGAGGCATCAGCAGCCTAGAGATCCAAATTATCCTCAAAAGGACTGGTGCAGAAGTCAACGGGAAACCATTCCAACTAACTCTCCCAAGAAAGTCATTATTAAAATACAATCAAGAGATCACGAAAGCCATGCAGTCCGCCTAGCAACCGGCGCCGCTTTGCTTCCGCGGCTTGCGGTGGGAAATATGCTAGGAGTGCACCAGACTTTTTTTTATGTAAATATAAGGGACTAGACGAGCAGGACGTTCAGCTGATGGTAATTTATCCGCCCTGCCCATTACAATGCAGTGCCGCTTAGAATTATTGACAAACCCAAAAATTCTGAGCGGCACTACAATTGCGCGCGTCACCTTGAGACATAAGATGTTAAGTCTCATTTGCCCAGTAATTTCACTAGCTACGGCGCCCTTCAGACCGAAACACAGTAATGCTTACACATTACTGCTTCACGGCAGAAATATGCGCCGTTTTACCAATAATGTAGCCGGCATCCTATACAAAGGAGCCTCCCATTGGTAAATCACTGGTAGTCTGTCTAAGCAGCGGTTTTTCGTGAACATATGCCAATGGAGCTTAATTTTTTATATAACATTTAATTTTTAATTGTAATTTTACATATTTTTTTGAAGTAAATATAAAATCAAAATAAAGGAATGGGGTGTTAAACAAAACTGAACTATAGTGCTTAGATAGTTTAAATTTTACACATTACTGCTTCACGGCAGAAATAGGCGCCGTTGTGGTACCCATAATCTAGCCGGCATCCTTTGCAAAGTCTGTGCAGCCTCCAATTAGTCCGGCGTCGTACTCGGTACGTTCCGGACGGTAATAATAATAATTTTGCTCGATGAACAATGTGACATACCACCGAATATGGTCCATACCAAACCGCGTTCAACGCAGAGATGCTCGATCACCTGGCTTTGCGTGGAAACGTCACTTCATTGTATGTCTTCCATCACATTTATCACGGGGAGTGTTCCGAAGAGCTGTTTGCCCTGATTCCTGCCACTGAATTCCACCTTCGCCCGCCACAAATAAGAATGTCATCCCCACCATCTGGATGTGTGGCGTTCTTCCACAGTGCGGTATTCAAGATGCTTTCACGTAATAGAAAGCTGTGGAATGAGCTTCTGTGCGGTGTTTCCGGGACGAAACGACATGGGTACCTTCAAAAAAAGCGCGTACACCTTCCCTAAAGGCCGGCAACGCTCCTGTGATTACTCTGGTGTTGCAAGATGGTGTGCGCTCGTATGTCCTCCTTATTCATAAATAATAATAAAAAAAAACATCACCACAATCTGTTAGTTAGTAAAAATATTATATTGTCATTGGTACTTCGTGTGTGTTTTAATTTTCAAGAAAATCGTATGTCTTCAATTAGCAATACTTACGTTTGAAGATTGTGTTAAAAATATATTTATTCAAATTCAAATTCCAAATCACTTTATTCATGTAGGTCACGGAAATGACACTTATGAATGTCATAAAAATATTCTTTCTTATTGAATCTACCGCTACTTCGTAAAGGTTTGAGTTAATGAGAAGAAACTCATTGCCACTCTTTTAAATCAACATTTACATTATATTACAAATCATTTCAATTACAATATAATATTATGTAAAGTGATGCAACAAACATACTCACACATAAAAAATAGTCAATGCCTTACATGAGTAAGTCAAAAAAGTAATTATAAATGAATACAAAACAAAAGTTATTGAGTACAGTAGCTGCATTATCCACACACCGTCAACAAATAAAGGTATTCTATGAGCGTTTTATAAGGGATTATATATAATATATAATAACTTTTAAGATCCTGAAGCCGAGCCTCCGGCAACAGGATCATCCTGCCACCATAAGCAGCGCCTGTTCACGAGCATGACGCATGAGCCAGCCATCGCCTCCCTTAACCACATTTCAGGGAATGGGATGACCCGTCCCATGTCGCCGCCAAAAGCAGTGACATTAAAGCGAGCGAGATTTTTATTAATCTGTATCTAATATAAAGTGTTTATAAAAAATATAAATCATTTGAAGTAGCACTCGATTGAGTTAGCACAGTTTTTTTTTAAATTAACATTAAATGAACTCCGCAGCCCTAACATCATTGAAGTGTCCTATGATCCAATATTTAGAATTTCAAATTCTAAAAGCCGAAGTGACTAAAAGGAATTGCGAAAACAAATAATAATACGATTTTCATGTTATATGCTAAGGCTTTCACGGGTGTATATCTATCTCGTACGGGTGTACGTCCGGGTGGTACTATCTCCCTCCCACGCGGTTGAGTCGGGGTGAATATTGAACGTGCGTCGCTACCGGGTAGCTAGGGAGGAGGTCGTATCGATAGAATTTGTCGATAGTCGATGATTTATAGAGCTACTTACTCCTTTTTTTCTATTTATCGTACGATAAATTGCTTTTGCTTAACAAGATCAAAGGATTTTGATCTTGAATAGGATATAACAAAATACTTGTTATATTGACGTACGTATCCAAAGTACGTTTCAATTCCGTAATAAAGCTACTTTTACAGAAAAATGTAGAAATAAATATGTTATTTGTATATAAATGACAGTTGAAAGAAAAGAAGAAGAACTAATGATTTATAGGAATCAAGTCGAGCTAGGTTGCCTCTTCGCAAGATTGTTTCAATTCAGATTAAGAAGTATTTTTAATTTATTACAAACAAAATACTCTTTTATGTTAAATAGTGTTGGAAAAGGTTAAGGGTATCGTGGTGATTTGCTTTCGCATTGTCTATTAAAGATAGAATTAATATAAAGAAACCATGAACTTACTTCCCATATTCTGGAGATATAGATTTTTTTTTAAATATATTTTTTTAATTACTGTCAAAAATTGGTTTACTATTTTGGTTATTTATTAAAATAACGGCCTTAAGTTATTGTTATGGCAGTACTTATACTGGTGTAGAAGTTATAGAAATAAACAAGTGTCATTTTTATTTACAGCTAGTGGACTTTTTTCCCAATAAAAATTCGTTTATTATAACTTTGTGATGCCTACCCCTCGGGTGCTTAGCATACGTTGCTGTTAAATAAAATGATTGATAATGGATTGTATGGTTTTATGAAACCACGGTAAAAGTGAAACTTTTTTTCACATTTTGGAATCAGATTCCATTAAGGGTATAAAAATCGCCTTATCAATGTTAATCTTATACTTGGAAAATTGGTATGATGATGGGAAATAATAAAAACAAACGAAATATCGTGGAGCACTGGCACAAATGAGTAATAGTCTATACAGTACACGGTCAGCTGCTGCGAACTGTAGGCGCCGCCCGACCGTAACGCCACATGCAACACAAAGACGAAAAAGTTTTAGACGATGTAATAAAAGTTTCACTTTAAAATTTTTTTTCGTAAACCATCAATAACGTAGACAAAAAGTGACCGCAGATACTATCTTCAAACAGAATGTCAAACATTCGAACCGTATCCCATTCAAAATTGCTATTTAATTCTATTTTCTGCAGTTTTTCTAATTTTCTATTCTATTAAACCACCCCAGTGTTCAGAAAAAGTAAATGCCTAATAAAAGACATGTTCGAATTTTCAAGCCAGATCTTAAATATTTTTATTAAAAATTCTTTTTTTTTATATCAAATAAAAATGTTAATTTACAAGAATGTACAGAATCCACGATATCCCTTCGTTCTTAATGTATGTAATAGTTTCCAAACTAATGGGCAAAAAATTATCTATTACGCACCTATTAATCGAAATTAATAGTCTTGCCAAGGGTTATCGACTCGCACCCTCATAGGGGTTGCTATCGACGTCGCAGCCCCATCCCTTTGGGAAAATACGGAAATTTCAGTACCCGGAATGACCTCATAATAAACGGACGTTCTGTAAATGTTATGAGATACTGACAAAATATCATGCAAAAAATTGACTTGATAAGGTGATTGTGTATTTGTGAGTGGAAAAATGGTTGGCGTGTAATAAGCAGGTGAGTTATTTTTTTATGAATAGAAATAGATAGTAAAACGATTTATTATAGGTCATTTCCGAAGCGCCATTGCTTCAGTACTATACTTCAGTATTACATTCGATAGTGTCTTATTTTATAGCCTTTTAGCTTGTATTCATTAAAGATTCGAAACTAAAAATTGTATGGTATAAAAACTCTTTGGTTGGTTCTGGCATAATCACGTTAACCTTTGCCTCGTTAAGATTTTTAAGAGGTTTCTCTATTAATTTTTAAATTAATTAATGTCCGATAAAATGGGATGTCTATCAACATAATAAAGTTATTTTATTTTTATATGAGATTTATTTATTTATTTTTAACGGACTTCAATAAAGGAGCAGGTTCTCAATTCGTCGGTATGTTTTTATTATGTTTGTTACCTCAAAACTTTCGACTGGGTGAACCGATTTTAATTATTCTTTTTTTATTTGAAAGCTGGTGCTTCCCGTGTAGTTCCATTGTAATTTGGTCCCGATCTGACATTGGCATCCATGAGAAAACCATAAAAGTCTTAAATTTGCTTTACATACGTATAGCAAATTGGATGATAAATTTACGATTAACTCAATATCGCACCAACCGATTTTGATGATTCTTTTTTTATTGGAAAGGCCATACATTTAAAGATAGTTTGGTGAGAGTTTGGTTAGGTTCTGATTACTCGTCAATTCTTAGGAGTAAAATAACGAACTCGGCCGAAACTTTTTCTGCTATCCGGATATTTAAGTCGTCTACTATAACATAGTTATGGTCAAGTAATTGTTGTAGTCGAATATGATAATCAATGGGACTAATTTCTAACTGTCTGTAATCAAGTTGCAAAGCGCTTACGTTAATTGCTGCATTGAAAAATTTTGTATATCTACACATAGTCGGTATCATCCAAGATAGGTTTGTAACTACATACATAGTTATAGGTGAGATCTGCTTGAGTCGTGAGGAGGCGAGAGGCGAGAGTAGGTCGCGGCGGAAGGAAACCTATTCCAAAATTAACAATAAACGTAACTAGAATTAGATTGTATAAAAATACGCAATTATTTTTATACTTTTTAGTGCATATTATATCTATTGTTCTGGAATAGTGTTTTTGAAGTCGGTTGTTTTTTTGTTAAAATCTTTTTTTGCGGAATTTATCTAGAACGAAATACTAGTCACTTAGAATAATCAGATAATTAAAACTTAAAGCACATTTCCGGTATAATCTATATATATAAAAGAGAATGTATGTTTTTATGTTCCCTAATAACTCCTAAACTATTCGACCGATCTCAATGAAATCTTTTGTAATAGGTTCGTTGAAGCTCAAGGAAGGTTTACTTATATAGTTTGTCGTGTCACGATCCCACCCACGCACTCACCCACGCATTAACCATATCTCTCGAACCGTTTATTGACAGAACAACGTCTGTTGGGTCAACTAGTTTATCATATTATTTGTCTTATTGATTGTATGATTTACGTTATTACGCCCTTGTGATTCCTCTGGTGTTGCAAGAGAATGTCGGCGGCGGTGATCACTTAACACCAGGTGACCCGTACGCTTGTTTGTCCTCCTATTCCATAAAAAAAAACAGCGCCTATTTCTGCCGTGAAGCTTGAGACGATATAATAAAAGTTTCACTTTAAAATTATTTTTCGTAAACCATCAATCGAAACGTAGCCAAAAAGTGACTGATGATACTGTCTTCAAACAGATTGTCAAATATTCGAATCGTATACCATTCAAAATTGCTATTTAATTCTTTTTTCTGCAGTTTTCCTAATTTTCCTTGTGTTTGGGTCTGAAGGGCGCCGTAGCAAGTGAAATTACTGGGCAAATGAGACTTAACATCTTATGTCTCGGTACGAGCGCAGTTGTAGTGCGCCCAGAATTATTGGGGTTTTTCAAGAATCCTGAGCGGCACTGCATTGTAATGGGCAGAACATATCAATTACCATCAGCTGAACGTCCTGCTTGTCTCGTCCCACTTTTCACATCACACTTTTTTACAATTTCTAAGCCATTCTACTAAGGCTTTAAACTAATATAAATGACATTCGTAGTCAAACTAATTATTTTTCTCTCAGAAAATAATTTAATAAGATATTACTTACGCATCTTTAAAAGAGTTCTGAAACTAAAAACTTATTCAAGGAAAAACTCTTTGTTGAATAATTATTTTTCTGAAGCATTAGATTTTCTTTGAATTATTTATTTACTTTTCCTTTGACTGAAATGAAAAGTTATTTGAATAAATGTCTACACTGTAAATAATATTTTTAATTGAAATTATGTTTTTAAAAATTCATTTTTTTAAATTCTGTGGTAACACACCGTTTCGGAAATTAATGGGTATTTCAAGAATCCTGAGCGGCACTAAATTGTAATGGGCAGAGCGTATCAATTACCATCAGCGGAACGTCCTGCTCGTCTCGTCCCTTATTTTCATAATTGTATTGTCGATAACGAATATAATTAGCAATACCAGGCATAAAATGCATTTATTTCCTCAAAATTGAATCCATTACAATACTTTTAGATATATAATTTTTTTTTTACCAAAATATATGGACGATGCTGGAATCTAACCCGCGCCTTTGGGTTCCCCAGCGCTCTTACTAACTAATCTATCTGTCCGCGTGACGCATGAATCGTAAATGTTTGTTCAACTCTCAGGTTGTGGCTCCATCTACAGGATTTACTTTACAGTTGAAAACCTGCTCAACCCCAATAATAGCATATTAGGAAATTGATTTGAGATGTCGCTCTTTCAAAATAATCTATTTGTCATTTACGGATCATGGACTGACTGGATTCGGACAGTTGGCTCAGTTGGGGCGTAACTCGAGAGGCGTGGGTTCCAGTCCCGCACCGTCCATAAGTTTTCTGTAAATCTGTATAAGACACAAATATTATTTGAAAACAAAATTTTATGAACGATGCGGGACTCGAACCCACGACCTCTGGCTCTCCCAACTGAGGTAACCGTTCGAGTGACTTATCGTCATAAAATCTTGTATGCTTTGTTCAACTCTCAGGTTGTGGCTTCATCTACAGTAACCTTACAGTTGATAACCTGCTCAACCCCAATATTGCATATTAGGAGTTTGACTTCATATGTCACTCTTGTAAATCTAAACAATTTGTTAGGTTTTTAAAGTGATAACCCCTTACTTATGGGGTTAACACAAATAAAATTTGAAAAAAAACAGCCACAACTTGAGATTTTATGACGATACGTCACTCGACCGGTTAGATCAGTTGGGAGAGCACTGGCACGGAACACCAGAGGTCGTGGGTTTGAATCCCGCATCGTTCATACAATTTTGTTTTCTAATTTTATTTGTGTATTAATCCCAGGAGTGAAGGTTATCACTTTAATAACATAACAAATTAATCTGTATAAGTATTAAATTCCAGA
>CATIXQ010000004.1:24292753-24446574 GCA_949711755.1 Leptidea juvernica | reverse complement strand
TACTCGTCCGTGGTTGAAGCAATATATTTAATTATAGTTTTACTTTAGCCATCAAAAAGCAAATGAAGTATTAATACGTGAGTTAAGCTAATACTTGTTATAAAAAGCAAAAATTTTTTGAAGCTATACTTCTTTAGGCGCGTTATCAAAAAATGACGAAAGTGACATTTTTAAGATGCGCGTGCATCACTGTAACACAAAAGTAACAGGGTGAAGTTGGTTCCTAAAATTTTGACGTGTGTGACATTATATTAATACATAAAATTAAAGTTATAAATTTTTAAACTTGGTAAATATTACCAAGTTTAAAAATTAAAAGAAAAAGATTTTAAAGATTTACGCAAAACATACTAAAATTGAAAGGGAGCCGCGATCTAAAAGGCTTGGTAGCCCCTGTCCTGATAATATATACTTCCAACACCTAGTATTAATTTACGGTTAGCACGCAATCTTGTTTAGCGTTTTCTTAACTTAGAAAATTTTATGTCTAGTTAAAATGATTTATACAGTTTATTGCTTAATAAGTCTCTTGATAAGTTGAATGGTTTTTATCTTAAATCTTAATTGGAATATAAATAAAAGTGATTAAAAACAACCCGAGAGTTGAACAAGACATACCAATGTATACGGTCGATGCGTTGCTCGGACGGTTGGCTCAGTTGGGAAGAGCGCATCGTCCATAATTTTTTCCGAATTATCATTGTATTGACAGTGTTGTCAGCGAATTTAGTTAACATTTTACATATTCTTGTTTTTTTTATGACAATAACGGACGAGACGAGCAGGACATTCAGCTGATAGTACTTGATAAGTCCTGCTCATTACAGTGCAGTGCGGCTCAGGATTCTTAAAAAAGTCAATAACTCTGATTAGCACTACAATAATTGCGCTCGTCACCTTGAGACATTGCCCAGTAATTTGACTAGCTACGGCGCTCTTCAGACCTAAACACAATAATGTTTACACATTACTACTTCTCCGCAGAAATAGGCGCCGTTGTGGTACCCCTTATAAAAGACCCTCCCATTGGGACTTTTATTTTAACTTAATGCACAGGTCCTGTCTTAAGAAACAGTTGTTACTCTCATTTCTGATCTAGAACACCCCAATAACAGCTCAAACCATTTGATCGCATCAACGCAGAGGTGCTCGAATCAGACAGCGGTGCTATTCACATAATTTCAAAATGGTTGACATTAAGTTCCAACTACCCTCGTTTTCGATTTCTTCTATTATTTACATATAACGTTAACTTTACCATAACTGAATCGGAGTCGCGCGTTACCGACATTAAAGGCATTTATTTTCTCAAAACTGATTCCTTTAGAATTCTTTTTGATGTCATTTCTAATATACTAGATACTACTACCGCTTCGGAAACAAATGGCGCTCTGAGATAGAAGAAGCGGCGCAAGAAACTCTACCAGAATCCTTTTTTTTGCGTTCTTTTCAATAAAAATATATAATTTTGTACATTAATTTCTATCGCTATAAAACAATCATAACCTAGTCCCTGGCTGTCCGATCACTTAGATATTCAGCTGTGGAGTAGTAGGATTTAAGACTGTGCTATTTCTTAATAAAACATTTAAATTTATAGATAATGCCTGAACAGTGGCTGGGACTTTATTATTAAAGTGTATACAGTTACCCTTAAAGCTTTTATGTATCTTAAAGGCTACTAGATTATGATATCTTCACCATCTTCCAATCTAAAAAAAAATAGGCAGGTGTGGAGATTGCTGATAGAAGTAAAAACTAAGTACTTTACGTATTAAAATTTATTTTCAATAATATATTAAACAAACATAAACACTATTTCAACAATGCACAGTATATACACATTGAACTTTTCACTAAGTATACGTTATTAAGTTATATAAGTTATACTCAGCACTAATGTTTCACAATACGTCAGCTGTATAGCTACAGGTACACTGCTATAATCATTTCGGCAACGCGAACTCACGAGATTTTACACATCCAAATACTTATATAGTATCGTTTTTACACTTGTTCACAACGCACGACGGCATTTTTAAAATATTTTATTGAGACGCAAACTGATCTGTCACAGACGATGACAATTCTCTTAATGGCCGCCTATCGGCCTGTCTTTATTTTTTTACTAGGCCGTGTCCCAACCTTAGAAAATTTATACATCGAGACAGTTCACTTTCACCCAACAATTGACGTTCAATATATTACAAGAATACGTACCATACAATTTCCCCAAATCAGAACGTAACTCCATCACAGTCGGAACTGAAACGTCAACTTAAATTTGTGTTACAAGAGTACGAAATTTAACTTTTTGACATAAGTTCGCTGACGAAGGATCGAATACATCAAACAAGGGTTTCAATTCCACATTAAAATATTATCGTCAACATTCGGATGTGTGTTGTCTCTATTCAGTGCGGTTTTCAATAAACTTACGGCTAAATGAATAATTTTTAGGACTGGTTATAATTTTTGGTAAAAGGACATTCTAGAGTTAAAGTTCTAGAATGTACGACAAGGACGGCAAGATGTGCGAGAGAGAAGGAAAATAAGAACTTTCTAGATGCACGGGCGAACGTTCTAAATTACTAACACACCAGTAGGAGGCTCCTTTGCATAGGAAGCCGGCTAGATTATGGATACAACATTACTGTGTTTAGGTCTGAAGGGCGCCGTAGCTAGTGAAATTACTGGGCAAATGAGAAGTAACACCTTATGTCTCAAGGTGACGAGCGCAATTGTAGTGCCGCTCAGAATTTTTAATTTTTCAAGAATCCTGAGCGACACTGCATTGTAATTGGTAGGGCGTCTCAATTATCAACTGAACGTCCTACTAGTCTCGTCCCTTATTTTTATAAAAAAAAATAACACAACTTTCTATCAACAAACCCTTAGCTCGTAAAAGTATATTATTTAAAAGTATTACAATTGATTAGAACTATAAACACATAAAATAATTCCAAAGTTACTTATATATAGCTAGAAAATACCATACAGTCTGGTTTCTTTATTTGAGCCCGTTTACCCTCAAAGCTGTTTGTGAGTAAATACAAAATAATGTTTTCAATATGTCTGTTTGCTTAGGTTCAATATAGCCGTGCTCTCAAATGATGTTTCCCCCGAGACAGCCTACCCTAAACGTGGGTGTAATTTTTTTACCCCAAAATTGAATTTAAGCAAATGGTTCTATGGTCCCTTGACGCTGCGGTGAATTGTATTAGTGAGTAGACATCTCCGGTGGAGTTGCCCGCGTCAACGCCTGAATTGACCAAAGAGTATGTAGATACTACGCAATAAGAGAATGGACTGCCTAGGTAAAAAATGATATTTAGTTTATCAGTGATTTGGAATAAGTTCGAGATAGTAGTGATTACAGTATTGCGATTGGCCACGAAGTATAATCCGGCTAAGTTTGAAGGCGAGCAGTTGCTTTAAACATAGTGGATTTCGGCTATCTCTATTTTTTACTAGATTATAGCCGTCATCTGTCAATCTATCAATGACTGCACGTTTCATACAGTGTTCGAGTGTATAGTTTTTTTTTGGAGATTTGGCTATTCAAGGTCTGTTCGCCTGGAACTGCCTTTATTATCTAAGTATTCAATTAAAGAAAGATATATTTAATAATAATAATATTGACACACTCTTATACAAATTATCTTGCCCCAAACTAGGCATAGCCTGTACTATGGGTACAAGACAACGGTATATTTAATACAATATACTTAAACATACATAAATACATATAAACATCCATGACTCGGAAACAAACATCTATATTCATCATATAAATGATTGCACCTACCGGGATTCGAACCCGGGACCTTTACGCTTAGTAGTCAGGGTCACTTACCATTCAGGTATATCGTGTAGAAGGGGTTGGTAATTTAAACGCCCTGTAAATAGAAAATCTGTATTTTACTATTCCCACTAATAATAATTACTATTTTAAATGACTCCATACAGTTTGGGCAGCGTTACCCCTTACAATTCACAATAATTGAGCGCTCTGGCTTTTATAGGGCACGACCGTCACAGTGATGATGCTACCAACTGCTAGTTGGCATTACTGTAGTGCTAACTAACTCAAACGAATCAAGTTAACCAAAGAATTGAATACAATTTGCTATTATAGTAATCCTAAAATTATATTTATAATTATATAAAACAATACTAACACAGTAAGTAGTTAAATAAATATTATAATTAATTGGGATGTCTAATCTAATCAATCATATATCGTGATCTTTAAAATGTCTAATTATGTCAAAAATGTCAAACGTCTTATGACAGTTCATGACGTTGGTAGCGCTTGTAAACACAATATCAATCTGACAATCGATCGTCATAAAACATTAAATAAAAATTACATAATATATTATTTAAAAGTATTGCAACTTTGAAGTTCATAATATATTCGCTTTGTTTATTTGCATTTTATTGTCACTGAATAACCTACAGGCATTTGCAGTACGGTGCAGTCAGTAATTTGAACTGGTTAGAACCAGTTATTTTGTGGAATAAATGAATTCACGACTCAACTAATTTGTAGGTTGGTTTCAATAAACAGCACGAAGGGAGTAATTGTGTAATGTGGGACTAAATTATTATATACAAAGAAATACCTTCATGTATAACAACCGCTCGTTGAAATTGAAATATACTTAGCCATTTTTTATTTTGAAGTTAAACTTCTTTAGGCGTGACTTGGGGATAACTCAGAATATTTTAGTATTAACGTTACTTCCGTTAGAGGCGCGTCAACACGTCGAAACACGTGTCGAATTTTTTAAAGACAAGTATTGGCGGAATTAACACTATATAAAACTCAAATAATTTGAAATTTTTTTGGGTTTCTTCGTCCATTATTAGGACAGGCAAAGGGTTCAAGCCGATACAGACATATTTATTTAATAATTAACTGTCAAAGCCATTTTTGCAAGATTTTTACAAAATTGTTCTTTCTAAAAACGTATACTTGCACGAGGAATAAATCATTTTAATGATTTTTGCTTCGTTAGGCCAAAGAAGTATAAGTGCGTGCATACATAAGTACACACACACTTTTTAATATTAAATCTCATATAGGCAACAGAAACTACTGCAGCTTTGAAAATGTCGACTCGATAAATAATCAAGCTTATTATTGGTTGATAAAATAGAATATAAAAATCGCGTGATTGTCAAGAGGCGCGGTATTGGGCTATTCTGTTATTCCATTAATAATAGGAGTTTGTCATGCGATATTGTATAATACATTTACCCGTGTATTTAAATAGTATAATAGGTAAGTGTGTACTCAATATCGATAAAATAATCTGTAGCTTATCTGTAATCTATGTTTTTATATACAAACTAGCTGACCCGACAGACGTTGTTCTGTAGATAATAATAAAATACTGTTTTATAGGAATTTGTCAATAATATTTCAAAACATCAACAATTATTTCGTGAAACATGCTCTGTGTTGTTATAATGAAATTGTTTCACAGCGGAACTTTCAAAACGTGCGTCACTAAATTCTCTCATAGAAAATATGTTCATACAAAACAAATATTGAAAATAAAAATAATTATGGGTCCCAAATCGAAATAAAAACTATCCTTTCTCTCATGATGGACCAAACTGCACTCCATGAAGTAATCCCCATTAAAATCCGTTCATTAGTTTGGGAGTCCATCGCGGACAAACAACGTGTCACGTAATTTATATATATTAAGATAATTGACAGTTAAAAACGACACGAAGAGACAATGAAGATGTGAATACTACATAATAAGACGTGGGGCTGCCAATATACTATCTACAAATAGAGATAAATTACTACCTTCTACTGTCAGTAATTAGCTGTCAATAATCTGAAGCTGTCCCAATATACCCGATAGGTTATTCTTATCGCCATATATTGGGACGCGTGAATTGAAATTTCCATACAAACTTCTATCGCTGGTAAGCTATACGTCCTCCCATTAACAGACAGCGTATACAGGATAAGGTGAGTTACCGTCGATAAATCTATTGGGACAGAAAAGTCAACGAAAGTTACGATTTTTATCTCAAGTAAGATATAGACTGAATATTGGGAACGGCCGTTAGTAAAAATTGAAATTTAGTTTATAAAAATAGTAGCAATTACAGTACGGCGACGATATATAATCCGGGTAAGTTTGAAAGCGAACAGTTGCTTAAAACGTAGTGGATTTCGGCTGTCTCCGGATTATTATTCATTGTCGGACTGTTTATTAAATTTGCTGCATCTTAACCCACTTCAAAAAAGGTGGAGGTTTTCAATTCGACTGTAAGTATTTTTTTATGTTTGTTACTTAGTAATCAACATAATGTAGTTACAATTATAGGTATTTTTCGGGTCAGCCATGGTAGGTTTCTAACTACTTACATAGTTACAGTTTAGATGTGCTTGTATCGCACGACGTGCCAAGGCGAGAGGGGAGAGCGGAGCCGCGGCGGGGGGACTCCGATTCCAAAAAATAACTAATTGCAACTACTTACATTAATATAATATTGATTATTAAGTTGTAGAAGAATACCTAATTATTTTTTTATTTTATATTGTTTTTAGAATAGTTTTTTTTAAAAGTCCGTTGTTTTTTTTGTTAAAATTTTTCTTTGTAAGATTTGTATTTGCTTCTATTTGCGATTCGAATTATTAAGCTTTTCAGTACCTACTGTCCCCTACAAAAGCAACAGACAAAACAGAATGATAACATCATAGATAATTTATACGTCTAGGACCTGACAACGCATGAAAACAGGCCAGGCTTATTACTCGAGTGTCTGTGACAAGCTACGCGAACATATACTCGCGACACGTCAGTCACTTAAACACATAAAATCTAAAATACTAAATACAATAAATTGTGCTTAAAAACTTAAATAGACGCTATTTTGAAAATTAAAATTAACATCAATTCCTGCCTTAATTAGATGAAAATTATATAAATTATCAAAAATCTTATTTCACAAATTGAAAAATGGAATAATTTTATCTAATTAATGTATTGTCATCGGTCCTCCATAAATCTACGAAGTTTGCACGAAATCTGGCCGTTTAAAGTGGGTCGAAATCGCGCCCAAATGAGTCGGTTATAAACAAACAAACATACATACAGGTGAAGCCAATAAAAATCGTGTAAAAAGAAACCTAAATTGTACTGACTAAATTTATCATTGGCTTTTTACTCCCAGTTTTCATTTGGCTTAATACTCCCAGACTTAGTGTACAAAAGTACCCAATTAAAAAAAACAACATTTATTTAAAAATAATATTTATTTACAATTAATTTAAGTATTGACAGCGGCAACCACTACAGTTGCAACCGCAATTACAAAGTGTCGGCCACAGAATATAATGTTTTGTGACGTCATCAGGACTAACAACAATTGCATTCGGTTTATAAGATGAATACGCACCTTTTACAACTAATGGTTCCCCGTAATTCTTAGTAATAAAATCTTTAGCAATAACCTCAGCTTCGTCAGGGCTAATATTTACTGATTTCTTCAATACTGGCATGAAATTCAAAACTGACATTTCATTAATGTCAAAAATTAGCGCGGCATTGATAATTTTGATCTTTGAATACCAAGCGGCAATATCAATATCTGGGTTACCAGTTTTCACGACAAATTCCCTGTTTGGTAAATAACTTGCAATGGCAATATTACCAATAGTAGTCTTAATGTTATTTATTAGATTATAATTGTTTTCTTTAATATTTTCTATTACTTCTGGTAATATAGCTCCAATTTTGTTCTTTAAAATTTTAATGTTTTCATTCACCTTGTTATTTGTCACTAAAGAACATTCGTTTTGAATGTTTGGATTTATTATAAATGGATCATTGATTGTTGCTGTTAATGTTTCTAAATCTGGTTGGTACGGATTGCTTACAACAAAATTTCCTCCTATTGGCATTTTGTGTGGTCCAATTTGGGTGGGAAAATTAGCCCATGGTTTACCTCCAAGACTTGCAAATGGAATAGTTTCAGCTGCCCATTCACTAGGTTTGTAGGTAGGTTTTAACTCAAATACAGATGAAGCATAGGGCTTAGAAAATACAGGTTGCAGTGATGCGATAGTTTTTTTATAATCCTGATTCTCCAAAGACGGCATAAATGAGTTTAGTGATCCCAAGTGTAGATTTTGTTTCGGAAATATCGTTGTCTTGTTTGATGAATTAGGACACGTAAGAGTTCCTGAATGAAGGTCACGAAAATGTTTTAAATATTCTAATGGCCTTACCTGTGGTGTACTTATATCTTTTTGAGCAATATTTGCAAATATATTTCCAATGTTATTCATACATAGGTTGTAATTTTCAAAGGAAGGAGTATTGCAAGAAGTACATTTAGGGATTTCGTTTCTTTGTATGAAGGGATTCGCTGTTATTGTATTCGCGGGAATCTGTTTATTTGTGTACATGATAAGATTTCCAGCTAAGTCCATTTGTGAGTTGGGTGATACATTTTGAGGACAAAATTGTTTCTGATGTATGTATTTCTGTGTACTAGTTTCTGGAGCTAGTTGATTTGGATATGCACTAAAAGGATCATGGGGTAAATCAGTATTGCCGTATTTATTTCGGTAAAGATTTAGATTTGACAAGGATTGGCCAAAGTTATCTAAAGGGGAAAAATTATAAGCGTTTGGCATTGTAATAACTTTCAAATTATTATAATTTTTATTAGCATTACTATCGATCTCTTTATATAGCGGGTACGTCGAAATTAAACCAATATTTTGATTTCGGTGATTTGATTCAAAGTTTGGCGTCTCATACAAGATTTCTGGCGTGTAATATTTATTTTTATCTGGAAAAACATTTATTGCGGAAAAAATTCTCTCTAAAGGTTTTTTGTTAGCGGTTGAATAAATTGAACAAATATCGTCGGTATTTAATATTTTTACATTCATATTTGCGTTCTGAAAGGGAATTGTGTTTTTTGCGTCAGGGGTTTGTATGTTTTCACATGTGCATGAATCCGGATAAAAAACTTTCCAGCTATCAAAGGGAGAAAAGGTTTTTTTGTTACTGTGATTCGCACACGGGGTTTTGAAGGACTTTTGTGGGTGTGGATAAGGGAGCGAATCTGATGCAATGTTTATTAAATCTGACAACGGATTTAAATTTTTCTGAGGCACACGAATTTTATTAGTTTGCGTATATATTGATGGATGTATGCTATAGTTATCAAAAGCGGGTTTTCTTTTTTCGTATGAATTTTCAAATTTTATTGAAGGAAGGTTAAGGTTGTTATTATCAACACTTCTTGGTGGAGTTAAGGAATATATCGCATGTGGCTCTGATGGTATAATATTATTGGATTGTTGGTATGATAGTAATCCTGGGTTAGAATTTATAAGATTTGCTTTAAGTTGGGATGAAAGTGGGTTATTTAATGGAGAGTTATGTAAAGGGAGAATGCCAATATTGTGACATGGTTTTGTATTTCTGTAGGTATTTTGTATTTCTATTGAAGTAGGATTATTAAGGTTGTTATGGTAAGAATTACTTGGGACTGGTAAAAGTTGATAACTGTATGGTTGCGACGGTTGATTTAAATTATTGATTGGTCGATTTGAATCTAAACTTGGATTGTAATTTATTCGATTTAAATAGTTTTGGAATGGAATTTTATAACTTAAAAGAGGATTTTGAGAGGCTTGGTTAGCAATATTTTGATATGGTTTTCTGTTTTTGTAGGGATTTTGTAATTGAATTGAAGGGAAAATATTAAGGTCCATACTATTGGGTTCATGAGATTCTAATCTTGGTTTGGAACTTAAAAGATTCGAATCGGGTACATCCTGGATTGGAAATGGATAGTTTGAGTAAGGATTTTGTTCCGAGGGAATTTGTTTACCAACGTATTGAACAGGTCCTTTTGGAGAATAAGTTTGTTGCATTGGACTTAAAGTGGATGGTTGGCCGGAGTTCCATTGTGGACTATTGTAAATTTGAGGACTTGCGCACCAATGATAAGGAAATAACTTATTGTATGTTCCATCCCATGGTGCTACTGTAGATGGCGTGCCGAAGCCTCTTTGTGGATCTGTGTTTAATTTGGGACTTTCAGTACTGCCACTATAAGGGTGATTGTAAGGCGCAAGGGTTGGATTAAATGGGTTTGTATTTTGGGGATTCGCATACCATTTGTATGATGATTTCTTGTTTATTCCATCCTGTTGCGGTGCTGTAGATGACTTGCCCACTTCCCACTGTGGAGAAGAATTCGAATCGATGCTTTTAAAAGGATTTAAGTAATTACAAGAATGGTAAGGCCCTATATAAGGTTGACGGTTGGGTTCATAGTTTTCATTTTGAGGATTTGCGTTCCAATTATAAGGGAAATTGTTGTATATCTTATCCCATGGTGGTATTGTACCCATGATCAATACTGGATTTGTGTTCGTTTGTGGGCTTTTGGTAAGATATTTATTATTATAAGAATGACTGTAAGGTATGCCACACATTTTAATTTGAGGATTTCCGTTTCTATTGCAAATAAATTTATTGTATTTTTCATCCATAGTTTTTATATCCTTTGGTGGTACTAAAGATGGCTTACCCAAGTCCACCGGTTGAATTTCAGTTTGATACATATAGGGATGAGTGTATGGTGAACGAGTTGGATAAGATGTGACTTCGTTTTTATTGTTTGCATTCCAAATATATGGTGATTTGTTGATTTTATCCCATTTTGGTAGTATAGACTCTATGCTCGCGTCCCATTGTGGACCTGAGTTCGTTTGATAGCTTTTCATAGGATCTATATTCTTATTAGAACGGTATGGATCTGAGTTTTTATTTTGAGGATCTGCGTTCCAATTAGGTGACTTACTGTTTGATCTTTCGAAATTCCACTGAAGACCTTCTATTTGGGGTCTTTTGGTAGCAAAATTGTTTTTATTAGGATTATTGCAACGTCCAGAGTTTGGAGGAAATAGTTTTATTGTGTCTGGCTTTGCGTACCATTTAAAAGGCGGTTTGTTTGTTTTTCCATTCCATGGCGCTACTGTAGATGGTTTGTCAAAATCCCGTTGTTTGACAGTGTTAGTTTGTGGCCTTATGGTAGAAAACATGTTATATTTTTCAGGATTATTGTGCGTATCACTGTTATTATTGTGAGGATTTTCGTACGAAGGTGATCGGTTATATGATCCATCCCATGGTGATATTGGAGATGATTTGCCGGAGTTCCACTGTGAATTATTTATCGTCTTGGGTTTTATGGTACTGAACAGGTTTTCATTGGGATTATTGTAAGTCCCAGAGTTTTTATTATGAGGATTCTGTGACCAACCAAAAGGTGACTTATTGTTGCCATCCCATGGTTCTTTTGTGCTAGTCATCGACAGGGGGTTTATTGTGGAATACATGTTATCATTTAAGTCATTAAAAATCCCAAAATTTTTATTTTTAGTAATTTCGGACCAATGATAGGGTGACATATTGCTAGCACTATCCCATGGTACCATTGTGAATGGTTTTCTCAAGGCACTCTGTGGACTAGTGACTGTCTGGGTGTTTTCGGTTTTCGGTGACATATTGTTTGTTCTATCCCATGGTGATATTGTTGATGGTTTCCTCAAGTCCCACTGTGGATAAGTGTTTGACTGAAGGCTATTGGTAGGGTACAAGTTATTATTTGGATTATTGTTTGATCCAGAATTAGGTAGATTTTCGAAAAAATTATGCGGTGAGATATTGTTTGTTCTATCCCATGGTGATATTGTTGATGGTTTCCTCAAGTCCCACTGTGGATAAGTGTTTGACCGAAGGCTATTGGTAGGGTACAAGTTATTTGGATTATTGTAATGCTCAGAGTTTTTACTTTCTTGATTTTGGTACCAACTAAGAAGTGGCTTATTATTTGTGCTATCCTCTGGTGATATTATAGAGTTTTTGGCCGAGTCCCTTTTGGGATAGGAGTTAATTTGGGGTATTTTACATGAAGGAAACAATTTGTTATTATTCAGATTTTCGTTTGGTGTAGGGCATAATTTTTGATTATTTTTATATTGATTGTAAGGTGATATATTGTTTGTTCTATCCCGTGGTGATAGTGTAGATGGTTTGCCCCAGCCCCACTGTGATTTATCACCTATCTGCAGGTGTTTAGTAGAAAACATGTTATTATTATTAAGGTAATGGTAAGGTCCGGAGTTTGGAGCACATTCCTTACTATTATTAGGATTCGTGTACCAATTACTAGTTATTCCACTGGCTAGTGCATAGCCTGAGTTGAACGGGCCTGCTTGAGGTTGTGAAATAATTGCTTTTGGAGGATTATTCCAACTGTATGAAGTCATAGGATTATTTTCATATGTAAAAAGTGGATTATTTTTACTTGTATTTGACCAAGCGACCAGTCCTCCTTTATTTGATTTTACACTAAGGTTAGGTAAAGTATTGTGTGGCGTTTGATTGGGCACACTTTTTTTAAAGTAAGGTATTTCTTTTAACTTAGAAGCAATATTCATCATATTTTTTGCATCAATATTAGGAACTGACGGTAATTTAGCTTCAAAGTATAATGGTTGCTTTAATTTACTAAGGTTAGTATTTTGGCCATGATCATATAGCTTATTATCACCATTTACTTTCACTGGTTTTAAAATATTTGATGTAATCTGACCATCAAGTGTATCTATTTCAAGAATTTCATTTGCGTTGTAACACGGAATCATTGATTTATCATTTAATGGTTTTGAGGGTATATCTGATTTATCAGATTCGTGAGCAAATTCCATATCTGATCTTGAGTTGGATAATGTTGTAAAATCGGTATTATCATCAACATTAACTGTTGTTCTGTAATTATTTCTATCTAAATCATTTTGATCAATTAATAAGTCACCTGCACAGATTGTACTGGACATAGTAGCTTTTGTTGGATTATAGCTTGGTTGTATTGTTATGTCTGGTTGAGATATATAAGTGTTGCCAGTGCTAACGCGATAACTATCTGAAATTGGATGCTTGTATTTATCATTTGTATACTTGATGTAACTTTCGGTATCTATATTCATAAAACCTTCTTTATCTTTTTTGGGGTCATCATTGTTTTTATTAACATATTTTCCATTTGTTTCATGGGATTTTGGGAAACCAAAAATGGTATTTTGATTTTCGTGAGGATTCATTTGCTTATATTCAACTTTGTACCCATCGTTCAGAACTGTTGCAACTAAAGATAACCTGTCCTCATTGTTTAAAGTTGCCGTATCTAAATCTGGCGTCTGTAAGTTTGGTTCATATTCATTAGTAGCCTGTTTTGCATTTTGTTGACGATTATTTTGATTCATCTCATATTTTTCCTCCGAAACAGTACCGAAATTAAATTGCCTTGGTTTACTATAACCAAACTCTGTTTGGGTTCCAATATTTTTTAATTTTTCACTCATTGCTTTTACATTATTTGTGTTTGACATACCGTTAAATACATTATCAAATTGTTGGCTTTGTCCCGGTATATTTGTCGATTCTTGCTTACCATATTTTAAGGCATAATCTGCATTATCTACTTGGAGATTAATATTAATATCATCAACTTTATAGTTTTTATCATTAGGAATAATAAACTCGTAATGTAGCGGTTGATTTTCTAATGGATCCTGTTTCTTACTCGTATATCCATAAGTATGACTATCGATCATTGACTTTTCGGTGCTAATTTGATCAGCTTTAGAGAATGCATTATTATTAAATCTATTGATATCAAGGTTATTAATTTTACCAATGAGGTTATTATTACTTAATTGTTCAAATTCATGATTAGTATTAATTCTATTTGAATAGCGAACATCATTCGTATCTCGATTAATACTCGAGTATTCATTGATGTTATTTGCACCACTATCTTGTACTGAGTAGTAATTTTGCACATAGCTTTCTCCTATATTATAATCTTTGATTGAATTTTTGTTATCATTGTCTGACATTATTATTAAATTATCGTAATACCACTCATCGTGCTCGCCAATATCACCTTTGAGTTGAGTTCGTTGCTTTTTAAAATGAAAAGCATAATTTGAAAGTACAGATCTTATGGCTTTGATGGTTGTTCTAAGGCTTTTTACATAATCCAATCCTTCTTTTTTGCTTATATAGAAATATAGTACCACATTGCATTGGACATTCCTGCTAGCTATACTGATTTCTTGTATGACATTGTATATTATGTCAGACGTGCCAGCTATATAGACTTTATATTTTGCAGGTTCTTGTTTATTAGTTGTAAAATCATTACTGATTATTTTCTCTCCTCCATCCCTGTTCCCTTTGGTAGGAGGCTCAGTATATTCGAAATAACAATTACCATTGTAGCTTTTCGGCTGAAAGTCATTTAAAATGTTAGAATTTAAGAGCTGATTAGTATTGTGGATAAGTTGCGATAGGGACAGGCCGCCATTTTAGTGATGATCTAGTAGTAGTAGTGACTAGACAAATACTTCAAAAATCCCCAAACAAAACAACCTATTGCTTGTGAATAACGACTGCCTACTTACGTCCCGCAGGTATTGTGACAAGTTCCCGAGGAGGTCACTTATTCGCAATATGTACGGACGGAGTAATAATAGTTAGCCTATAAAAAAATGGTAGCATTTTGCAATGTATGTAGAAACATGATTTTTTATGTACGATGAGAATAATGTTACTGGGCTATTAACATTTACCATCAAATATCTGTCACGACTGCAATAGAGAATGTGCATATATATTTTATTACGCTTGGGCACGGGTAAAGGCTTTGGTGTGGGATACAACTTGCGTCAACACTCTGGCTCCTTTTCATGTCCAAGTTACGTCTGTTGGTGCTGGGGCTGGTGCTACGACCGCCGAAGACTGCAGACGTCGCAAATATGTCGGACTCAATGAGTCATAAATCCTTGTGCCGCCTGGTGTAGAGACACATGGCCCGTGGGTCCCAGAGGCGCGGAGAATGTACATAGTACTATCTTCACGCCCTAATTCACGGGCTACTGGAAACCCAAGCGCTTCAGTGGGTCAGCCTAGCTATCCAACGCGGAAATTCGGCCAGTATTCTTGGTACACTTCCCCGTAACGAAATTTTAATTTAATGTAATCATAGGTTTGTTTGCTTTAACTATTTTTATTTGATAGTGTACATTGCTATTCAATAATAAAAGGACATTAAAGGCCAAACATGTTCTCAAAGTAAGTACTTAAAAAAATATTAGAAATCATCAACAAACTCGGACTCTATAAAAGCTTGCCACTGTGGCTCGCTTCCGTGTAATGAACTATGACGTCATAGTTTAAAACGACAAACAAAATCAGGTGAGGTTGAAATTTAATTTAATTTATGATTGGTTTGAGTTTATTTTATTGTTATTCTATATATACTCTGAGCAATGGTGTCGTTTTTCAATCTTTCGAAGATCAGTCTTGCACTGCTGTCATTTAACGTATTCCGGCGATCTTGCCCAGATCGTCGGTCCATCTTTCAAATTTTTTAATTCCCCAGAACTGTTATACAATTTTATTTAAAAAAATATGAAAATTATCTATTCAAATCTGAATTATTGTGGTTTATTATATACTCATTTGACTCTAATTTTAATCTAATGCATATTCCAATAACGGATGTCAAAAATCTACCAGATATTAAGTTGTTGTTTTGCTTAAAAGAGAAATTTATTTGTAATTGATAATGATTATTCGATTATTTAGATTAATTGTAAAATTATTTACCTGTAGGCTCTCGAAATGGTCCACATTGTCACGTTGTATGCAACCAGATTCAGTCAAATGTGTAACTAATATGACTATATCTGAAACAAACAATGCTTTATTTTTATATCTCTTTATATATTTACTCGCTGTATATCTCCTTGTCTGATGACAATTTTATAAATCGACTATCTGTCACTAACATCCCCCCCTGCTTGCCTTTTGATATATCGTGAATTTTTCCAGGCTACCCACCTTTACAAGCCTCGCGTGATTAATTGACAATACCTAAGGGTGTGATTGGGACTACTGCCATATAACGGGCACAAAATCCAGATTCTACGCTGCTACTGAGATTTCTTCACAGAAAAAAACAATACAATGTCGCACTTGATATAATAACGCCGTAAAAGCCAATATTATCTAAAATAAAATACTCGTAATTTATAGGCAAAATAACTGAAATACACGCTTTGCAAGCAAGTTCTACGTAAAGGTCTGGCTGTGAGTCCTGTAATTTATATTATTTATATATGGCTATGTATGTATAATAAATATTTAAGTTAGAAGAAATCAATACATTATAATATTATAAGGCCTATAAAATTTACAATTGAAACCGCTAGAATATACTGTTATATATATTAGTCAACAAACTACTTCCTCTGTAGTATTATTTAATAAACATGCCTCTATTGGGCAAAATTGTAAAATAATCGACATACAAGCCCCTATTGGGGAATGTATTAGTACTAATGTACAAAAATATAACAATGAAGATTTTTCTTCAATTAATTTAAATTAAGTTATTTGACAAGGGAGGACAACTCTTGCAATATCATACAAAATAGACAACATTCACCAAATATAAATGTTACTGCTATAGATAATCATAATATAAAGCTCATAAATATTGTTCACCAGAATATACAAGTAAGGAATTAGAAATTGAACTGTTTTTGAGCTGCTGTAATATAGATATATTATGTATTACAGAACATTGGCGTAAGAGTCATCAGCTCCAGTTTAGTTTTAGAGAACATAAAGTAGTCAGTTCGTTTTGTAGAAGTAGGGCAATACATGGAGGTTCCCTAATTATTATTAATAATAGATTAAAATGTAAAAATAGAAGAGATATTGTTAATCTCTCTATAGAACAACTAATTGAGATAGCTTGTATAGAACTAGAGCAATTTATTATTGTAAGTGTATACCGCCCCCCCACTGCATCATATGAACAATTCCAACATAGAATGGAGGAGGTATTATCATAATTTAGCAAAACTAGCAAGTCAATTATAGTGTGTGGAGATTTTAATATAAACTTGCTTGAACCTTCGGCCAATTGTACTAGCCTTAAAAATTTATTTCAAAGTTTTAATTTGTTCAATGTATTTTGGGAACCTACTAGAATCACTTCTACAACAGCAACCTGTTTAGATAATATTTTTACAGATGTTACTATTACTAGTAAACTCATAATTAATAATCTTCAGTCCGACCATAGTGGGCAACTTATAAAAGTAAATACAAGATTGGACAATGTCAGACCAAAAAAGGTGACGATTATACCAGTTACGGGTAGCCGTCTTGAGAGGTTTAGAAATAATTTGGTAAATACAATACCATTTTTACACTGTGGCGAAACTGCTAATTTTCACTACAACTTAGTCTTCAATTCCTTCTGTGAGGAATTTGACAGGATTTTTACTCCAGTAACGGTGACAGTAAACAACAAACATAGTTTTAATGATTGGGCAACAATGGGTATCCACAAAAGTCGTAAACGCTTATATGACCTTTATTATGAGAAACATTACAATAATAGTGAAGAATTTAAAATATATGTAAAAAAATACTCCAAGCTCTTTAAAATAGTTTGTCATGAAGCGAAAACACGTTTCATTGCAGATAAAATTAAAAACAGTAATAATAAAGTAAAAGCGACTTGGAGTGTAATTAACAATGAAACTGGTAGATCGAATTGCCGTAACACCTCTATCTGTTTAAATATTAATAATCGCGTTATAAATTCGGAAATAGAAATTGCAAATGAATTTGATAAATACTTCTCCGAAATCCCGATTGTCACGACCAAATACCTTAACTCTTCGCCAAAAGCAGCATATGATATGCTTAGATTACACGTACCAGTATCTTCTACTGACTTGAAATTTAAGTATGTTACAGGTAGCGATATAATAAAAATCTTCAAATTAATTAACCTAAAAAATACAAAAGACCTATGGGGCCATTCGACAAATATTGTTAAATACATACTTGACATTATAGCACCTGAATTAGCAATAATATTTAATGAATGCATAGATGAGGGTGTGTTCCCTGACCTCATGAAATACAGCAAAGTTATACCTTTGTTTAAATCGGGCAGTTCTTTTGACCCTGCTAATTTCAGACCTATTTCAGTGCTGCCTGTTTTTAGTAAAATTTTTGAAAAACTTTTGCTTCAACAGCTACAAATGCATTTTTGTAAATTAATGAACAAAAATCAGTTTGGTTTCACTACGGGCTTATCAACAATTAATGCGGGTACTAGACTCATTGAGCACATCTTTGACGCCTGGGAAGAGTCACAGGATGCATTGGGCATTTTTTGTGATTTGTCAAAAGCATTTGACTGCGTCCACCATGAAACTTTACTCCTAAAACTAAAGCATTATGGAGTGAAAAATAGAGCCCTAAATCTGTTAAAATCATATTTAAGCGAAAGAGTTCAGATGGTCGATGTAAATGGCAAACGGTCTTCGGGTAAACCTGTGGGAATAGGTGTTCCACAGGGTTCTATTCTCGGTCCTTTCTTGTTTCTTATATATATTAACGATCTACCGTTTGTGGTAGATGATAGCCATGAGATTGTATTGTTTGCTGATGATACTTCACTTATTTTTAAAGTGAAGCGACGTGCGGATATTGATGACGAGGTAAGCAATGCACTCTCAAAGATAGTGCGTTGGTTTGAGACGAATAATCTGCACTTAAACAGTAAAAAAACAAAGTGTTTACGGTTCATTACACCAAACACAGCGGAGGTACAAACCAACGTACTTATAAATGACCAGAGATTGGAACTTGTGGACACTACGGTCTTCTTGGGTATCACGTTAGATAAAAAGCTTCAGTGGGGTCCACATATTACCCATCTAGCAGATAGACTCAGCTCTGCGGCATATGCAGTTAGAAAGATTAGAGAGTACACGAATGTTGCGACCGCTAGATTAGTGTACTTTAGTTATTTTCACAGCATCATGACGTACGGTATATTACTATGGGGTCATGCTGCTGACATTGATATAGTGTTTGCACTGCAAAAGAGAGCTGTTCGTGCTATATATCAGCTTGGTTATAGACAGTCTCTCAAAGAAAAATTTAAAGAAATAAATATTATGACTGTTTATTGTCAGTACATTTATGAAAATTTAATATATGTTCACAAAAACCGTCACCTTTTTGCTGTTAATAGTGATTTTCATTATTATAACACTAGAAATAAGGGATTGCTTGTAACTAATTCTAGTAGGCTTCATAAGATACATAATAGCTTTAAGGGTAAATGTATACACTTCTACAATAAAGTCCCAGCCACTGTTCAGGCATTATCTATAAATAAATTTAAATGTTTTATAAAAAAATGGCTCTGTCGTAAATCCTATTACTCCACTGCTGAATATCTAAATGATCGGACAGCCTGGGACTAGATTGTGATTATTTTATAGCGACTGTACAGTATTGTATATTTTTATTGAAAAGAGCGCAAAAAAAAGAATGCTGGGAGAGTTTCTTGCGCCGCTTCTTCTCTCTCAGAGCGCCATTTGTTTCCGAAGCGGTAGTAGTATCTAGTAGTATAAGAAATGACATCAAAAAGAATTCTAAATGAATCAATTTTGAGAAAATAAATGCCTTTTATGCCTTTTATATAATAATATACAATACCACCTTAATATATAAAAATTCAGTGTCCTGATGTTTGTGTCCAATGAACTCCTAAACTAATGAACGGAATTTAATGGGAATTACTTTACGGAGTAGAGTTTAGTCCAACTTGGGAGATTGGATAGTTTTTATTTCGTTTTGGGACCCGTAATTATTTTTATTTCCAATATTTGTTTTGTATTGACATATATTCTATGAGAGAATTTATTGACGCGCGGTTTGACAGTTCTGCTGTGAAACAATTGCATTTTAACGACAGGGAGCATATTTTGCGAAATAATTCTTGTTGTTATGAAATATTATTGAGAAATCGATAAAAAAAAGTATTTTATTTATTATGTATAGAACATATTTTTCGGGGAAGCTAGTGATACAATATATTAATATTCAAGTGACATAAATAGCCACTAAACATAATATAGTTAGGTAAGGTTGCTCAAAGATTCCACATTTACATTCGTCATAAAATATTTTATGACATAAGTTATCGAAACTTTCAAATGCACGCCGTATTTTAAACTCCAATATACGTAACACGAGAAGCGCATTTAAAAATTAAATTCACAATTAAACTTTTTCTTTGAATATCAAACAGGCTTTCGGCGAATTACAATTGCAAAGCGGCCATTTTGTGCCTTTGTGCGGTTCGCCATTTTGTTTTCGTTCGCGCTCAATGTTGCCATTAAATTTAAATTATCAATTGGTTCGTGAATATGTTGATCAGTGACTGTAGTAAGTTCTATTTAAAGTACTGTGGAAAATTTTCATTGTGAAATTTAAAACGCGAACATTTGCTTAAAACGTCGTTGTATTGTAATCGTAAAATCTCTGTTTTTACAAGATTATAGCCGTCATCTTTTAATTTATCAATTACTGCACGTTGTTTCACACAATCGAATGAATCGCTTTTTATTAAAGAGTTTCGCTAGGCGGAATCATACTGTTTGGAAATATGGTTAGTCGTAGTTACCAAACAATCCATTAAGCAGGTTTAGTACGATCGATAAAATTGATACATTACCTACTTTGCTGATAATTCTTGTAAAATTATAAAAACAGTTTATATTATAAAAAGATATACAATCTTTTGAAAATTTGTTGGACTGTTATTTTCTAATAAAATAATAACAGTTACTAAGGAAATGTGTGTTCAAGCGAATTTCGACCTAATTGTTTATTATTACTGTAGGAAAATATCATTAAGGTTTTGTTTCGATTCGATTTTGTCGATAAGATTTGAAATAATAATCAAACTACATGTTTTGGAAAACTTATACACCAGTTCACGGACGAGTAAAAAAAGAAGGACTCCGCGCCGTGATATTAGCAAGTGAAGCACCGTTATTCTAGTGTGTGTGGGGTTACGGGGGATACTAGTTACACAATTTTTTCTACCCTAAATAATCATATATGGCCACAAATACTTTTAAAGTATCGTATTTACACTATTTCACAACGCACGACGCAAACTGATCTGTCACAGACGATGACGATTCTCATAATGGCCGCCTATCGGCATGTGGTAGTGTAAGTGTGTGCGTGGGGCTATGTATTTACACGTTAATCGGCATGTTTTGGTGCTACACTGTTATGTGAAAGTGACACGGAGTCCTTATTTTTTTACTAGTCCGTGCATTAGTCGTTACATTTTAAAATATGTATATCTTAAATAATAAGACGGAAATAACTTCAGAGCCGCAACGTCCTCCCCTGCCTTATTTCGTCCTTCTTTAAGAAGCAGCCCTGTGACGTTCTATACGTTATAATATAGACAAATCACGTCATATTAAAACAAAGATGCATTATGTAGTATGCTATTATTATTATGTAGTATAAGCTTCGACTGCTATGTCTATACATTGCCGCATTTACTGCAGTTCTTTAAAATATTCTTGCTTAATAAGCAGCAATGTAAAACATTTATTATTAACATTTAGAACCATAGACCAGGTATAGTTACTAGACTAATTGATACCTTCAGTCTCACTTACACGAGAAAAAGAAAAACTTATGTCTTATGTAAAGAAATGAGATAGAGTGATTAGATTTTTGTTTCGCCATGCGTGCCGGTTTTTTCAAGGTCAGCACACCCGGTGTGCTAAACAAACTTGACAGCGCTGCACAGATATTTTGTTTACTTTTATTTGGGTCTATAAAAAAGAGCTTCTATTGTTGTGAAATATCCACTATTTATTCAACATCAGTGACAATTTTAAGTAGAATCGAAGGAAATGTGGTGCGACGTTGTGTTTTACGATGTAAAAGTGATAGGGAAAGAACACTTGTGTTATATTATGTACCTACTGTACCTATATAATATATAGGATATTATCTGTCTCATGTGGGCCAGGCCAAACCGATGTCTAGTTACTATACTTGGTCTATGTTTACAACCCAATTCGGACAGTGACAGTTGACACACGACGAAGGAGAAAGGTGTACTTACATTGTCTTTCGCATTTCATTGAAGTAGCTCAAAGAGTATAATAATATATAGGGAAAAGAGAGCCCTCTTTACGCATTATGAGCTGTCTATTTGAAAACTAGCGCCATCTGGAGATTGGCCCCGACAATAACTATATATAAGCTCCAAATTATAAACTTCATTTTTAATGTTGTGACGCAATTAAATAACTAACTCTGCTTTTTAATGTAGGTATTGCAATTTTTGTTATAATAAATGTTGAAATTGCGTGTAGAGTTAGTTATTTAATTTTGTCACAACATAGAACATAAAGGATAGATTTGGAGTGTAAATATGCTAAATGGAACACAAGAGCTACATACATGCGCAAACGCTAGAAGTAGCCGCCATTTTATGACCAGTGGGCAGTGACACAATTATAGAAAAGTTTAAAGGTTTCAAAGCGAGTGACAGCTGACAAAGCATTCATTTTCGGGCCAACTAACAGATGGCACTACAGTCTTCTGAAAACGTCACTATAAGGCGTCTGTCCCACCCCTGAAGTAGCTAGTAGTCGAATAAAAATTATTTTTAACACTTACATATTAAAAAGTAGAATTTCGATTCTATACGTAATATCATATCGGATTTTTACGCCGACTCATTCATAGTAAAACCTGAAATTTTAATATAAAAAACACATTAATTATTATTTTTACACATAGATCATTATCGGCCGTTCCCAATATTCAGTCTATCTCTTACTTGATATAAAAATCGTAACCATCGTTGACTTTTCTGTCCCAATAAACTTATCGACTGTAACTCACCTTATCCGTACACGCTGTCTGTCAATGAGACGACGTATAGCTTACCAGCGATAGAAGTTTGCATGGAAATTGCACATCACGCGTCCCAATATAAGGCGCTAAGAATGACTTATCGGTTATATTGGGACAGCTTCAGATTATTGACAGCTAATCACTGACATTAGAAGGTAGTAATTTATATCTATCTGTAGATAGTATATTGGGAACGGCCGCGGTTAAACGTCTAGATAGACTATGACAGCTGTGGAAACGTCAAAAAAATTTCAGAACTAACCTGAATTTTGAGCAATTCACGCACACTAAACTAATATTCCTGGCCTGTTTTTATCGGTTGTCTAACAGCAAGATACTCTATCAAGACGTATAAATTATCTTAGATAAAAGAGATAATATTTAATTATTATTTACACTTAGCAATATGTAGTGTAAAACAGTATAATAAATAGTGACATTATAAGAGACACATGAAGAAAGCGACATCGTCTAACGGCCGTTCCTAATATACTATCCACAGATAGAGATAAATTACTACCTTCTACTGTCAATAATCTGAAGCTGTCCCAATACACCCGATAAGTCATTCTTATCGCCCTATACCGTTTTTTTTATGAAAATAAGGGACGAAACGAGTAGGACGTTCAGCGGATGGTAATTGATACGCCCTACCCATTACAATGCAGTGCAACTCAGGATTCTTGAAAAACCAAAAAATTCTGAGCGGCACTACAATTGCGCTCGTCACCTTGAGACATAATGTTAAGTCTCATTTGTCCAGTAACTTCACTAGCTACGGCGACCTTCAGACCGAAATTCAGTAATGTTTAATGCAGAAATAGGCACCGTTGTGGTACCCATAATCTAGCTGGCTTCCTGTGCAAAGGAGCCTCCCACTCTCACAATATATACATGAAACTTAAGTAATAACCTAAGCTTTTCTCAAGTTAAACAATATCAATATTAAATAGTTCAAATTAGATTACTTTATCTTATCACTTCTGTCAGGTATCCCGAGACGCACTCGTTTTTAGGGTTCCGTAGCCAAATGACAAGAACGGAACCCTTATAGATTCGTCATGTCTGTCTGTCTGTCCGTCCGTATGTCACAGCCACTTTTTTCCGAAACTACAAGAACTATACTGTTGAAACTTGGTAAGTAGATGTATTCTCTGAACCGCATTAAGATTTTCACACAAATATAGAAAAAAAATTTTAGGGGTTCCCTTACTTAGAACTGAAACTCGATTTTTTTTTTCATCCAACCCACCTATGGATAGGCCTTCAAAAATCATAATGAGGTTTCTAACACCATTTTTTTCTAAATTGAATAATTTGCGCGAGGGACATTCCCAAAATGGTATAATATGCCCCACCCCTGTAACTTCTAAAATAAGAGAATATAATGATAAAACTTAAAAAAAATATATGATGTACATTACCATTCAAACTTCCACAGAAAATTGGTTTGAACGAGATCTAGTAAATAGTTTTTTTTAATACTTCATTAATCGTATTATCAATAACTTAATTGAAAAAAAATACACTCTTATCAAAACATCGATCAAAGTTACAACGAACGAAAAGAACTTTTATATTATGTTACTTAGGAACCCTTCATGGGTGAGTACGACTCGCACTTGGCCACTTTTTCTAAAGGTCTACGTTTTATGTTTAAAATATATATATAATACATACAAACCCATTATAGCTTCACAGTAATGTAACTGAAAAGATACACTAACGGAATTGTTTAAAAATTTGAACCAGTTAGTTCCGCCTGCAAAATATTCTCTAATGACAATAATATTTTGAAATAATTCGATTCGGCCAATGTTTATTATTAAGAAATGTTTTAAACTATGATTAGATACGATATATGTGATAGGAATTTTCCTCATGAGTTACAAATGTTTTTATTAGCCGCTAATTAGTATATTATATTTTAATTAATAATTATATTCAAATCATTTCATGAATAAAACTTATAACTATATTTACGAAGACTACATAAAGTTTTTTTAACAAAATAGCAACCGACTTCAAAAACACTATTCCTAGATATAATATGCACTAAAATGTATTAAAATAATTGCGTATTTTTATACAATCTAATTAATAAATCGAATTCTAGTTACGATTATTGTTATTTTTGGAATCGGTGTCCTACCGCCACGACCCGCTCTCGCCTCTCGCCTCCTCACGACTCAAGCACATCTCACCTATAACTATGTATGTAGTTACAAACCTACATTGGATGACACCGACTCCAATAATTACAATAATCGTAACTAGAATTAGATTGTATAAAAATACGCATTTATTTTAATACTTTTTTTTATACGTATGTATAGCAAATTTAAGACTTTTAAGGTTTTCTCATGGATGCCATTGTCAGATCTGGACCAAATTACAATGGGACCACACGGGAAGCACCAGCTTTCAAATAAAAAAGAATTATCAAAATCGGTTCACCCAGTCGAAAGTTTTGAGGTAACAAACATAAATAAAACCTGCTCCTTTTTTGAAGTCGGTTAAAAATAAAAGCTATCATTACGTGGAAGCGTACCAAGATAATGGCAGCATTACCGCGTTGGATAGCAAGGCTGAGCCCTTGCCCGAAACAGCTCCCAGTGCTTGGGTTTCCAGTAGCCTTATTGAGGCGCGAAGATAGTATTTTGAACATTCTCCGCGCCTCTGGGCCCCACGGGCCAAGTGTCTCGACACCAAACGGCACAACGATGTATGACTCACTGAGACCAACATATTTGCGACGCTTGCTGTCTTCGGTGTGTCAGTGCCAAGCCAAATGTAATAGTAGGTACCTACTGTAGCGCGTGAGTCCTCCCTCACACGCGGGATTGTTGTTGAATAATTAGTAATTCCGATTATTGAAGTGAAAACTTTTTGGCATCGTCATTTGAAAAGTCGATGAAACGAAAAAGCGACACTTCAAAGAGATACATAAATATTAAATTAAGTGGGAGAAAATGAGATAGGAAGCTATATATACAGTGGTTTGGTACCAGGCGATCATAGTTGAAGAAAAGATAGTCTTGTATATTCTGACGTCATGCGCACGACGTATTACTACATAGACACCAAGAGAACTTAAATATGGTAGCGGTGATAGTAATGTCTTTAATAACGGTTGAAATCATGTGCCATCCTAGCAACATGTACCAGGACTTCATAAGCAGTTTAGAGGTTCACGCGCTATGTCGGTTTCACATCTGACATGTGTACTTTGTACGCACGCAGTTTTTGTTTTGATTTGATTTGTTAGTCTACATGCATAAGATAACGCATAACATTTAGACAATTTCAAACTGTTAAGGTCCTTTTTTTATTTGGCTATTGGAAGATTATAATTAGACCAGGATAATAGTATTATCTATGCAAAGTCTACCCATAAATAATGAAGCAAAGAAAAAAAAATTTCTATTGCAAATAACATTTATTATTTTTACAGTGTGTTAGTTTAATACAGAAATATAAAACAATTTAAAATATAAAAAGCTTATTCGAAGTGGTCTTGATTGGCTGCAATACAGTCCTTTAAACGTTGGGGCCAGTTATCAATTCGCATTTTTTCCATGGGAAAATTCTTCACTGCCAATCGTACGGATTGTTTTAGGGACTCCAAATTATCATGACGGGCAAGCCGTACTCTCTAAAACTAATCATAAATCATAATCCAGCGGATTAAGATCGGGACTTCAGCTGTGATGAAGTCTGAAACGTTCGTTTCCAACCAAAACTGAGCAGATCGAGCTTGATGACCCGGCGCCGAGTCTTGCTGGAAGGCCCATTATTGGTTATTGAACATGGTGTTGTTAAAAGGCTTCACTACCTTCTCAATAATGGTATTTTCATACACTTGTGCCGATGTTTTAATATCTTTTTCACAAAAGTATGGCTCAGTCACTCCTTCATAGCTAATACCTCTCCAAACCATCACTGTAGTTGGATAGTGCCCACGTTGCACTCTGTCGACTAATTGGAAAGCTTCCTTAGTGCTTTGAGCATAAATACGGTCATTTTGTTTGTTAAAATTTTGCTTAATTGTAAAAATTGTGTTGTGATCCGTAAACAATTTTTTCCTGTGACCTTTTGCATACCGCTTCAGTAGTTGTTTCGACTTTACCTTCCTATTCTTTTTCAAATTATCAGTTAAGAAATGATCAGTACGTCTCTTATAGGCTGCAAGTCCTAAGTCATCTTTTAAAATACGCGACATGATTCTAGGTGCTATCTTCATCTCCCCAACTTATCATCTATAGAGCAAAGCTGGTCTAACCAATCTACCAGTTTGTAGAGGATGCCGGCTAGATTATGGGTACCACAATGGCGCCTATTTCTGCCGTGAAGCAGTAATGTGTAAGCATTACTGTGTTTCGGGCTGAAGGGCGTCGTAGGTAGTGTAATTACTGGGCAAATGAGACTTAACATCTTATGTCTTAAAGTGACGAGCGCAGTTGTGGTGCCGCTCAGAATTTTTGGGGTTTTTCAAGAATCCTGAGCGGCACTGCATTGTGATGGGCAGGGTATATCAATTACCATCAGCTGAACCTCCTGCTCGTCTCATTCCTTATTTTCATTAAAAAAAACTGCTCGTTTGTACACTGTACCCTTAGTAATAATTGGCATTATGGCGTCACATAGAACACCGGTAAGAGATCTCTACTTCAGCCATCTTGTTTTTATTCAATTTTGAATACCACATTCGATATTCGCTTTAGTGTTAATAACTTCAAAAATGAAAAGAAAAATATCTTTATTGATTTCTTACATTCTAAGTTCATGCATCCAATATTTATATGATTTTTTTTGATATTTTAATTAAATTAATGGTGTAACCAATTAACTTATATCAATTAATAACAATATTTCTAATACTTCATGCATAATTATCATTAAGAAATAATTAGATATAACTATAGAATTTGTTTTATATCAATTTTAATTTATTCATGGAATGAATGATATAAATTATTATTTTTCTCTTTATTATAATTTCATCTTATTTTCTACATTTATATATATAACATATTTATAAAAAACAATATAACAAATATAAAAAATAGAGTCCCGCCGGCGTTGGTTCAAGACAATTTTGCCGGTGGTTAGGGCGACCCACTAAGGAACTTCCGCACGATGCGTGCCGTTCACAAAACAGCTGCTTTCTGTAACTGACCCTTTATCCAGTTATTAAGTGACAGCTCTTGACAATCTTGAGATGTTGGTCAAGGCTTTTTGCTATAAGACCGTTAACGGAAACGTCTATTGGGACAATTATTGTTGCATCAACATCCCACTTGCAGTAACCTCGTGTGCTAAGTCTTGGTACTTCGACAATTTGTCTATTTCAGCTTTCACAAGGTTATCATTACACGGAACGGTGATATCAACAATAAATTCCAGACGCTCTAACCGATCTACCATCACAATATCAGGCTTATTAGCAATGATTGTTCTTATTATTATTATTATTAACGACGAACAATCACCAATTAACACATTATTAATCTTAATTGTTAATTGTTGATGACAAACTAATGTTTAAGTTTTATCTCTCTCTTATTATAGTCTGATTATTTTATTTTATATTTTTTATTATAGAATCTAAAAATAATAATAATATTGAAATGTTTTAACACAATTTATCTTGCCCCAAACTAGGAATAGGCTGTACTATGGGTACAAGACAACGATATATTTAATACAATATACTTACATAAATACGAGGGGTGGCTGACATAAAATCTACTTTGTAAAAGAAAGTTTTGAAAATCGAAGTGGCCACTGCAAAATCATATTCTATATTTATTCCTTTTTCAAAATTATGACGCTTATTTTTTTTCGCTGGCTTTTGCTTTTTTGGCGCGGTTTTGATTTCACCATGTCGAAAGAAAATTGTAAAATGATGAAATTTGAGCATTGAGCAGTGATTAAATTCCTAAGTAAAGAAGGAAATACGCCTACGCAGATCAGAGAGCGCATGTTAAAAGTGTTTGGTGATTCAAGTCCTTCTGAATTCGACATAAAGTTTTGGTCGAAGCAATTTAAACATGGCCGTGAGAGCCTGGAAGACGACCCACGTAGTGGAAGGCCAATTTCTGCTGTTACCGCAGATAATGTTGAAAAGGTGAAGAACCTGATTCTTGCAGATCGGCGAATCAAGCAGTGGGAGATAGCCAGAGATGTGGGCATTAGCAAGGAACGAGTTCATGAAATTATTCACGAACATTTGGGAATGTCCAAGGTGAGCGCGCGTTGGGTCCCTAGAATGTTGACCCCCTTTGACAAACAAAGGCGAGTAGAATGTTGTCAGGCATTTCTAGACCTGGTCAAAGGTAAAGAAGAAGAGACTATCTCTCGAATTGTGACCTGTGATGAAACTTGGATTCGCCAGTGGGATCCGGAAAGCAAACAAGAGTCAATGCAATGGAAATTTAAAGGAGAAAAGCCGCCAAGGAAGTTCAAGGTTCGGCCGTTTTCCAAAACTAATGGCCACCGTATTTTGGGATGTCGAAGGGATTTTGATGATAGATTATTTGCCTAAAAATACAACAATGAATGCTGAATATTATGCAAACTTGCTTGACCAGCTTCGTGAACAAATCAAAGAAAAGCGGAGAGGCAAACTCAGCAAAGGTGTTCTGATTTTATAAGACAATGCTCCTGTACACACAGCCTTAACGGCGAGGTCAGCCCTGAGCAAAAACGGCTTCACAGAAATTAACCATCCACCTTATAGACTAGATCTGGCTCCCTGTGACTATTTCTTATTCAAAGATTTAAAGAAAAAATTGAGGGGTCGCAGATTTTCGACGGACAAAGAAATGAAGGAGGCTGTGACTGACCATTTTGACGAGCAAAATAAAAATTACTATTATAACGGCATGATGTCACTTATTTGCAAATGTCATAAGTGTATTTCACTTGCAGGAGACTATATAGAAAAATAAAAAAAAACTAGTCATCAAAGTCTTTTCTTTCATAGTTAGGTAGATTACTTATCAGCCTCCCCTCGTACATATAAACATTCATGACACGGAAACAATCATTCATATTCATCATATGAATGATTGCACCTACCGGGATTCAAACCCGGGACCTCTAGCTTAGTAGTCAGGGTCATTAATCATTCAGCTATGTATTATTTGAATACATTTTTAAACAAATTGTTAATTTTGTAACGTAATGTAAAATTGTAATATGGACTTGTGTAGGAAAACAAACATGGCGGCCCCCGCTAATCATCTAGGAAGTGTCTGGCGTAGGTGCTAAATAAATTGTGTTCATTCGGCGTTTGGTGAATACAATATGTGTTTAAGAAAAACTAGAAGTACTCTTTGATTATGTATTAATATTAATGTTATGACAGTACACTGCCAGTACATATACGATAACCTCCTATACGCTCATGAACATATTAGCCAATTTAAAAAGAATAGTGATGTACATAATGTCAATACTCGAAACAAACATAAACTCGCAATTCCATCTCCTAGCCTCCGTAAAATTGCTAAATCTTTTAAAGTGTATTGTGTTAAATTTAATAATAAACTCCCAAATTATATCAAAATATTACCTATCAAAAAATTTTAATGTATCGTAGAAAATAAATTAACATCTAAGGCCTATTATAGTGTGAAAGATTATTTGAATGGTGAAGATAGTTGCAATTAATGTTCTAAATTTTGTTAATGAATATTGTTATACTCATTTGAATGTCACTAACTTCATCCTGACTTACACTAAATAACATATAAAGTTTTACAGTGAATAAATATTTTTTTGAGTTTGACTTTGACTATGCGATGCGAATATGTCGGTGTGGCATTAGACCAGCCAATCAGATACTAAAGCGTTTGTTCTTTATAGGTAATTATCTATTTACTGCACTGACATCTTCTATATACCACTGGACTGGCGGCTGTCAAAGTTCTTTTGTGCCTATTTGATATTCGCCATTTTGGCGCTGTTGGCCATGTAGCGAGAGTCTGTGATACTAAAACTAGTGATGACATCGATAGATGTTGGCAAACTATGTACAACAATAAATTGTGTACTTTATTACGTCGATTCTTGAACTATAAATCACATGGAAAACCAACGATATTAATTTAAAATGCAAAAATACTTCAGAGTATTGTACGTTCATCCGCAGCCATTTGTATTATACGTCAAAATTAGTTCGCTGGCCGCTCGCGAGTGGCGCTTCAAATAGGCACAAAAAGGCCTGTCCAGTGGTATTTATACAGGTCAGTGATTTGCTGCAATAAACTATCAGCACTATAGTTTGCCTTTACAAAAAATTTCAACAAAAAGAATAGACAATATTGCGGCGCAAACATAAATGTTATAATCTCTCCTAAGTATATCGTAAGTTTATCGCGTTGTATCGCTTGCTGGTTGATTATTATATTTTTTATTACCCATGCTTTAAATCCTCTATTAAAGATTCCAAAACAGTTAGCTTATTGCTAACATTAAAACACCCAATGTCCTAACAACCATTACATCATCCAAACGAGTGTTGTAACGAAATTCAGTACAACATTACAACACACGTTTGGATGATGTAATGGTTACAAGGACTGGCTTTTTTAATGTTAGCAGTAAGCTGTTTCAGAATCTTTTAGAGGATTCATAATATGGGTGTAGATAAAGTCTTGTATGCAACTGTTGATAATTAGGTATTAAAACACTCATGTGATACTATTATCACACTCGGCTTCGCCTCGTGTACCCACATTCGTGTTTTAATACCCCTTATTACACAACAGTTGCATAAATAACTATTTTCTCACAAGTGTGTTGTCATATGTATGAATGCACACGTCATATTTTATCATGACACTCTCGACGCCCCGATCGCATAATACGACACTTATTTCATATAGTTTTACTCTGCTCTTACAAAGTAAGTTATATTTTAGTTGTCCGTTAAACATTGCACTCGAAATTTAAGTTTCATGCCCCTTGTAACTAAGTTAGTAGAATAGGCTTTTGTAACTGGCAGTTAAGAGCAAGTTAGTTGAAGCGTGATATATTTATTACTGTCTGTATTCTTATATGTTTTATATTGTGAATGGGCATGTAGTTTAAAGGGAGTTAATTTCAGTTATTTTTAACGACAATACACCTCTTACTTTAACAGTAAATACTCTAGAAATCTCAAAGTCAAAAATACTTTATTGACATAAAATCAAATAGATTGTTCGTCAACGTCAATCACTAACGGCCGTTTTCAATAACCGATCTATCCTTAGTTTAACTTATTAGACGTAGACAAATCTATCTATAAATAACCTATTGACAGATAGCATTGGACTATAACTATATTGGACACAACTATGGATAGATAAGATTTTGTAATTAAACGGTGACAGTAATGTATCCGTAAGTTATACTGCTGCTGCTTCACGGCAGAAATAGTCGCCGTTGTGGAACCCCATAATCTAGCGGGTCTCCCACTGGCTTATACTGCAAACGACATAGATGCAAACTTATAATATAACTTCTTCAAAAACACCAGGCAGTATAACACTAAATATTTAATAAAATTTCAAAGAATTACAATGCGGGTAGTTGTGTTTTTATTACATTGACCTTTAAGTAACAGACTGTTTTTTAACGTAAGCTGAAAATAGGTTCCAAGGAAAGCTGCTTAGAGTTTCTTCTTCAGTTTTCTCTTTGTAAGCGCCATTTAAAAAAAAAACATCATAAATAATTAGCTTGCACCATTTGACCGCGTGCAATGCAGAGCTGTCCCAATTTGTCAGGGACCCAGTGCTCTGTGAACAGCTAGATCACTTTGCATTCCATAGAGACATCGCTTCAATGTACGTCTTCAACCGCATTTATAACGGGCAGTGATCCGAAGAGCAATTCCACCTTCGCACGACACGCCACAAATTAGGATATCATCCCCACCATCTGGATGTGTGGCGGTCCTCCACAGTGCGGTTTTCAAGGAGCTATCTTCCTCGTACTACTAAGCTGTGGAATGAGCTTCCTTGTGCGGTGTTTCCGGGACGATACGACATGGGTACCTTCAAAAATAGCGCGTACACCTTCCTTAAAGGCCGGCCACGCTCTTGTGATTCCTCTGGTGTTGCAAGAGATTGTGGGCGGCGGTGATCACTATACACCACCCGTACGCTCGTTTGTCCTCCTATTCCATAAAAAAAAGAGCAGCTGTTTCACCTGATCCCTGCCGCTGAATTCCACCTTAGCGAGACACGATACAAATTATTATTTAATGTCATCCCCACCGCGATTTTCAAGGAACTTTCTTCCACATACAACCAAGCTTTTGGGAAGCTCCGTAAAGTCTTCTCGTCTCTCTGAAAAGACGAAGGTTTTTTAACCAGTGTGTGTTGCTAGAGATGACATACGGAACGCAGACGTGGTCGCTAGCTGTGGGCTATATGAGGAAGCTTATGGTTGCTCAGAGGGCAATGGAGAGGGCTATGATCAGAGTTTGCCTGCGAGATCGATTCAGAAATGACGAGATCCATAGGAGAACCAAAGTTACCGATATAGCCCAGATGGTTGTAAAACTAAAGTGGCATTGGGCAGGGTATATAGCTCGACGGACAGATGGCCGTTGGGGCAGTAAAGTCCTCTAATGGCGACCACGTACCGGAAGACGCAGTGTTAGTAGGCCACCCACAAGATGGACCGACGATCTGAGCAAGATCGCCGAAATAGGTTGGATGAGGGCAGCGCAGGACCGATCATGGTGAAGATCTTCGGGGGAGGCTTTTATCCAGCAGTTGGCGTCATCCGGCTGAAATGATGGACAACCAAGCTACGGAATGAGCTTCCTTGTACGGTGTTTCAGGACGATACGATGTGGATACCATCAAAGCGTACACCATCCTTAAAGGTCGGCAACGCTCCTGTGATGCCTCCGGTGCTGGCGATGATCACTTAAACAACAGGTTACCTCATTGTTTGTGCCTGTCTTCCATAATAAAAAAGAATTCTCAACAACTCAATTTATCTAAAACGGATGAATTATTTCAGTTTATTTCAATTAAGAAACTTTTAAAACTTCAAATGTTTATTATCCGTTTAAATCTTAACTTCTCCACTTATGACGTTATCAGCGACTGCTCCAGGTATTCGCAGCAGTGACTCGAACAATCCTGATCTCCTGGGCGGTTTCTTCTCCTGGACACTTCGAAACCCGACATTACTTCCAGCCTCTAAAACAATAATATATTGTTTGAATCTTTGTTCTCAAATAAATAAAGAATAATAACTTTTTAAAAATTAATGTTTTGGTAACTTGAAACAGACTGCATGGCCCGTTATAAAACTATTATTAATGCCCATTTTCACCATGAAGCCCTAAGGGTAATTCATACGTATAAAATAGTGAATCAAATTGAATATAAACATTATTTACCAGTGCGAGGCTCCTTTGCACAAGATGCCGGCTAGTTTATGGGTACCACAACGGCGGCTATTTCTGCCGTGAAGCAGTAGTGTGTACGCATTACTGTGTTTCGGTCTGAAGGGCGCCGTAGCTAGTGAAATTACTGGGCAAATGAGACTTAACATCTTATGTCTCAAGGTGACGAGCACAATACTAATGCCGTTCAGAATTAGTGGGTTTTTCAAGAATCCCGAGCCGCACTCCATTGTTATGGGCAGGAAGTATCAATTACCATCAGCTGAACGTCCTGCTCGTCTCGTCCCTTACTATCTACTATATAATATAACGATCATGCGTTTCTACGTATTGAGATACGTTAAAATATATTCAAAAATGATCGTAAAGATTTTTAAATTCTCAAAATAATTCCACTTTATGTTTAAAAAAATGTTTCAAATATAAACAATCAATAGTTGCGCCAGACAAGGGAGTCGCCATGATAGTGACGTCATAATAGCATAAACAAAGTAACGTCAAATGTGCGGTGCAATACTTCAAATTCAAATTCAAAATAGGATTTAAAATCACTTATTGAACGTCAAAATCTACCACCCATTCAAAAGAGACTGCCTCAGACCTGAGAAGAATGGGCGCAAGAAACTCAGCGGGTTTTTTTTTTAATATAAAATATCGTACAATAAACATTTATAATTAAAGAGCCTGAGGGTGTTCGCTTTAATCCCAGTCCGTGGTGTCATTAAGAAAATCGTTTATGCTATAATAACCTTTCACACACAAACGTTTTTTAACAATTCTTTTAAATTTCGTAACACATTTGTTTTGTACATTTTCTGGGATCATATTGTAGAAGTATATACATCGCCCAACAAAAGACTTACTAACTCGACCCAACCGAGTAGTAGGCATAACAAGTTTATGTTTGTTCCTCGTGTTAACATTATGAATTTCACAGTTTCTAGAAAATTCTTCAATGTGCTTATGAACATACAGAACATTATCAAAAATGTATTAAGAAGCAACAGTCAAAATGTTTATTTCCTTAAATTTTTCTCTTAATGATTCTTTAGGACCTAGGTTATAAATCGCGCGAATAGCCCTCTTCCGCAGCACAAAGATGGTATAAATATCGGCCGCACTGCCCCTATTAATTTTTATAAAAATATATTGTTTCTTCTATAGTGACGTCACAAAATGGTGGTCGGTGTTTTCGGTGGTCACTATAAATTTATCTTTTAAATAACTGAATGTACCATAATTTGTTAGAAAAAAGTAGGGCTCGTGAGAAGAACATACAAGGAACTCAACGGCCACTCCTTTAAATCAAATTGAGTATGTAAAATTGCTGTAATATACATAACAAGTTGGTGCATCCAATATTTGAGTCGTGTTTAAAATTAACAGCGTTATCTAATATATACAATTCTCATGTCGCGGTGTTTGTAGTTAAACTCCTTCAAAACGGCTTGACCGATTCTCATGAAATTTTGAGTGCATATTGGGTACGTCTAAGAATCGGACAACATCTGTTTTTCATCCCCCTAAATGTTAAGGGTGGTCCAATTTCTTCTTTTTAATTTTTTTGACATATTTTTTTAATTTGTTTGATTATGAGTCAGCATTAATAAAAAAATACAACTTCAAATTTTCACCCATCTACGATCAACAGTTACTTTTGTATCGCGATTTTAATATCGGCAATACAACGTTTGCTGGGTCAGCTAGTCTAATATATAAAAATCTCATGTCGCGGTGTTTGTAGTTAAACTCCGTTGAAACGGCTTGACCGATTCTCATGAAATTTTGAGTGCATATTGGGTAGGTCTAAGAATCGGACATCTATTTTTCATCCCCCTAAATGTTAAGGGTGGTCCAAGCCAAATTTTTTTTTAATTTTTTTTGAACATATTTTGTTTCATTATGAGTCAGCATTAAAAGTACATACAGCTTCAAATTTTCACCCATCTACGATCAACAGTTACTTTTGTATCGCGATTTTAATATCGGCATTACAATGTTTGATGGGTCAGCTAGTGATAACATAAATGACTGATAATACCACAGACTGGGAATGGAGCGATCGCTTTTACGCAACTTAATAATAAATTCTATTGAACGATAATATAACAAAAAAGAAGTCCACTGAGTTTTTTGTTCATCTCGTTCTTCTTAGTTCTGAGGCATAATTTTTCGAATGGATGGTAGTTTATGAAGTTCTTAAATCCTATCTATATATATAAAAATGAAAACTCGAGAACGGCTGGACCGATTTGGCAAATTTAGGTCTTGAATTAATTGTGGAAGTCCAGAGAAGGTTTAAAAGGCGAATAAATAATGCTGCTAAATTAAATAAAAACAACAAATTTGTTTTTCTTTTGATGTGTACATACATAATTTCTATGAGAGAATTTATTGACGCACGGTTTGACAGTTCTGCTGTGAAACAATTTCATTATAACAACAGGGTGCATATTTTACGAAGTGATTTTTGATGTTATGATTTATTATTGACAAATTCATATAAAAACATTATTTTATTTATTATATACAGAACAACGTCTGTCGGGTCAGCTAGTTTCAAATAAAAATATCTGAATTCACTGCTGAGACACATTCTTGCTACAGTTGTCTAACTGTTTGTGTATTTATACTGTGACACCTTGGTGAATACGAGCGAGATATAAACAAGCAAAGAATTCGAGCCCTAAATTCCGAAACTGGAACATAAATAAGTCACAGACTAGTTGTATTTCACTGCATTCTTGTTGGACATTGCAAGCGAAATATCTGTTTTTTGGTCTCTCAGTTTTGACATTACGAGATAACAATATGTAGGCTTGCATTGGCTTTTCTAATTGGTTTTTTATCCTCAATTTCACCAATGACACTTCGAAGTGACACAAATTAAATTTGAAAACGGAATTGGACGTAGTTCCTGAAAAATGTTTCAAGCCGCAAACATCACATTTTAAGAAATTCGTGTATAATCTTCTTAATATATAAAAATTACGTGACACGTTGTTTGTCCGCGATGGATCCCTACACTAATGAACGAATTTTAATGGGGATTACTTCATGGAGTGCAGATTGGTCCAACTTGAGAGATAGGATAGTTTTTATTTCGATTTGGGACCCTATGGACATATTTTCTATGAGAGAATTTAGTGACACACGTTTTGCCAGTTCCGGTGTGAAACAATCTAATATATAAAATTCTCATGTCGCGGTGTTTGTAGTTAAACTCTTCCGAAACGGCTTGACCGATTCTCATGAAATTTTAAGTGCATATTGGGTAGGTCTGAATCGGACAACATCTCTTTTTCATCCCCCTAAATGTGAAGGGTGGTCCGCGGCAAATTTTTATTTTTTTATATTTTAGATAAATTATTTATTTTTTATTTTTTTATGATACAACATTCAAAAATACATACAACCCTAAATTTTCGCCCGTCTACGATTAACGACTATTTTTGTATCGTGATTTTAATATTCCATCCACAGATACGCAATAGAGTTGCAAGATGACAATCGAATATAATGATTACTGTAGTACGATATATTTAGAAGGTTTGAGAAGGTCGTCATCTAATATATTTTATACCCCATAAATTTTATTACTTCCTATGGCAATACAACGTTGCTGGATCAGCTTTTTTTTTTTTTTATGGAATAGGAGGACAAACGAGCGTACGGGTCACCTGGTGTTAAGTGATCACCGCCGCCCACACTCTCCTGCAACACCAGAGGAATCACAAGAGCGTTGCCGGCCTTTAAGGAAGGTTTACACGCTTTTCTTGAAGGTACCCATGTCGTATCGTCCCGGAAACACCGCACAAGGAAGCTCATTCCACAGCTTCGTGGTACGAGGAAGAAAGCTCCTTGAAAACCGCACTGTGGAGGACCGCCACACATCCAGATGGTGGGGATGATATCGTAACTTGTGGCGTGTCGTGCGAAGGTGGAATCAGCTTGTGTTTAATAAATATGAGTGTATTCCATACATGTATAGCCGAGTGGTTAGTGATCCTACCTACTAAGCTAGAGGTCCCGGCTTCGAATCCCGGTAGGTGCAAGCATTATTTATATGATGAATATTTATGTTTGTTTCCGAGTCATGGATGTTTAAATGTTTTTAAGTATGTTTAAATAAATTTATGTATGTTTAAGTAAGTATATTGTATTAAATATATCATTGTCTTGTAACCCATAACACAGGCTATATATGCTTAACTTGGGGCAAGATAATTTGTGTAAAATGTGTGTCAATATTATTATTATTATTATACATGTGGCTTGGGCTACTAAGTCATGATGTCATTTAAAGAGTGACAGTAGGGCTGCCATTTTTTGTCAGTCCGTTAATATTAATCATGTGACCAGTTTTCTGTTGTTAACTCAATTTCGACATTATTGTGGTTGGGAACGTTTTCTGGAGTATGTCGAATTTATGATCGAAGACTCGAAGTGAGGGTTATTATTAAAAAAAAAACAAATAGTTTAGATTTGATAGAGCGACATCTCAAGTAAATTTCCTAATATGCAAATATTGGGGTTGAGCAGGTTATCAACTGTAAAGTAGATCCTGTAGATGAAGCCACAACCTAAGAGTTGAACAACAACAAGATTTATCAACGATACCTCTCTCGAACGGTTGCCTCAGTGGAAGTGCGCTCGCACGGAACGCGAGAGTTCGCGGGTTCGAGTCCAGCATCAAATCCCGAATTCAAATGTCAGTATTCATCTCGATTAAACACAAAGCGATTTGCAGTATCTAGTTGGAGCGCAGCGGAGACCAATCCTTATTGATGACTTATGATGGCTTAATATGCGCTAACGGCGCCTATTTCTGCCGTACCAGTAATGTGTAAGCATTACTGTGTTTCGGTCTGAAGGGCGCCGTAGCTAGTGAAATTACTGGGCAAATGAGACTTAATATTTTATGTCTCAAGGTGACGAGCGTAGTTGTAGTGCCATTCAGAATTTTTTGGGTTTTTCAAGAATCCTGAGCGGTACTGCATTGTAATGGGCATGGCGTCCCTTATTTTCATAAAAAAAAATATGTCAAAATAGTCACGGACGAGTAAAAAAAGGACTCCGCGCTGTGATATAAGCAAGTGAAGCACCGTTATGCTAGTGTGTGTGCGGTTACGGGGGATACTAGTTACACAATTTTTTCTCCCTTAAATAATCATATATGGCCACAAATACTTATATAGTATCGTTTTTACGCTTTTCACAACGCACGACGGCATTTTTAAAATATTTTATTGAGACGCAAACTGATCTGTCACGATGACAATTCTAATAATGGCCGCCTATCGGCCTGTAGTAGTGTAAGTGTGTGCGTGGGGCTATGTATTTACACGTTAATCGGCTTGTTTTGGTGCTACACTGTTATGATGCGTGACACGGAGTCCTTATTTTTTTACTAATCCGTGGAAGTAGTATATATAAAAAATAATGGCGTTTCCACATAATTCTGTATTTTTTTTTACGGAAATAAACAATGACGTTCGATACATATAATAAATCTATATTATATTGAAATTATTTAAATCCAAACAGGAAAACATACAAGAAACTTCGAATGTAAAAGTCGGTGATTTATCTTACTTACTTCTTTCACCGAAAATACTTTGACATATTGTGAATTTATTATTTTTTTATGCCGAGCCAGGTCGAATATTCTTTAGAGAATTGATAGGATTATTATTATTATTAGCTAAACCGACACATGTTGTTCTGTATATCTAATATGTTAAATTCTCGTGTCATGGTGTTTAACATTGAACTCCTCCGAAACGGCTTGACCGATTCTCATGAAATTCAAATTCAAATATTTTTATTCAAAATAGGATTTAAAATCACTTATTGAACGTCAAAATCTACCACCCATTCAAAAGAGACTGCCTCAGACCTGAGAAGAATGGGCGCAAGAAACTCAGCGGGCTTTTTTTTTAATATAAAATATGGATTACAATGTAATATCGTACAATAAACATTTATAATTAAAGAGCCTGAGGGTGTTCGCTTTATTCCCAGTCCGTGGTGTCATTAAGAAAATCGTTTATGCTATAATAACCTTTCCCACACAAACGTTTTTTAACAATTCTTTTAAATTTCGTAACACATTTGTTTTGTACATTTTCTGGGATCATATTGTAGAAGCATATACATCGCCCAACAAAAGACTTACTAAATCGACCCAACCGAGTAGTAGGCATAACAAGTTTATGTTTGTTCCTCGTGTTAACATTATGAATGTCACAGTTTCTAGAAAATTCCTCAATGTGCTTATGAACATACAAAACATTGTCGAAAATGTATTGAGAAGCAACAGTCAAAATGTTTATTTCTTTAAATTTTTCTCTTAATAATTCTTTAGGACCTAGGTTATAAAATTTTGAGTGTATATTGGGTAGGTTTGCGAACCGGACAAAATCTACTTTTCATCCCCCTAAATGTTAATGGTCCACAATTTTTTTTTTAATTTTTTTTTTAAATTTGTTTGATTATGAGTCAGCATAAAAAAATATATACAACTTCAAATTTTCACCCATCTACGATCAACAGTTACTTTTGTATCGCGATTTTAATATCGGCAATACAAAGTTTGCTGGGTCAGCTAGTAATTAATAAAATACTGATTTTATTAATTCTGGAATTGGAATCTTGACTACATCGTGGGCCTATCCAGTGGGGGGCCTACGAACACTGCGTCTTCCGGTACGTGGTCGCCATTCGAGGACTTTACTGCCCCTACAGCCATCTGTCCGTCGAACTATATTCCTTGCCCACTGCCACTTCAGTTTCGCAACCATCTAGGCTGTTTCTTAGACTTTGGTTCTCCTACGGATCTCCTCATTTCTGATTCGATTCGAAACTCCGAGCATAGTTCTCTAAATTGCCCTCTGAGCGGCCATGAGCTTCCTCATAAGGCTCATAGTTACCAACCACAGGTATATGGGACGAGAATATCTTACAGAGCTTCCCGAACGCTGCTTATGCATTAGTGGGTCACAATCGCTGAGGAAGGGAAAGAATAGAAAGAATTTATAAACAAAACATTCCCTAGATTATAAGTTAAAACACCCTGGCAATTACAACAATATAGTACTTAAGAATTTAGTTACAATGTTGTTTAGAGCGCTGGTGTGGGACGCAACTTCGACACTCTGGCTCCTTCTCATGTTCAAGCTACGTCAGTTGGTACTGGGGCTGCTGCTTCGACTGCCGAAGACAGCAAAGGTCGCAAATATGTCAGACTTAGTGTGACTTACATCTTTGTGCCGTTTGGTGTCGAGACAAAGTAATATCTTCGCACCTCAATATAGCTACTGGAAATTCAAGCGCTGGCAGATGTTTTGGCCAACGGATTAGCCTTATTATCCAACTCGGAAATGCTGCCAGTATTCTTGGTACACTTCCCCGTATGGTAGCTTTAATTACATTTAAGTATTGTAAATATATTTACTGTAGAAATTTTTTGAAACAATAAACGTTAATTATAGTTTTTGTATTAAAAATAAAAAAAACCTTTTCCCCTTTTTTATAAGGGCGTGTCCAACTCGGACTACGTTTTTTTTTAAGATTGCAAGTGAGGAGATGTGTAGATTTTTCTCCTAATGGTTAGGTCCCGCCCTGTACAGTTCAAATCCAATAGTCCAGTCAATTAAGACATTCGCTATACGAGAAATGTTATTATCATATTAATAGTTTAATAGTACCTACATAATAATCATCCCCACCATCTGGATGTGTGGCGGTCCTCCACAGTGCGGTTTTCAAGGAACTTTCTTCCACGTACTACAAAGCTGTGGAATGAACTTCCTTGTGCGGTGTTTCCGGGACGATACGACATGGGTACTTTCAAAACAAGCGCGTACACCTTCCTTAAAGGCCGGCAACGGTTCTGTGATTCCTCTGGTGTTGCAAGAGATTGTGGGCGGCAGTGATCACTTAACAACAGGTGACCCGTACGCTCGTTTGTCCTCCTATTCCATATAAAAGAAATAGTTATTTGTGTACTTAGCTTGTTTTTTATCGTAATATCTCAGAAACGGTGGCTCGTAGGAAAAAAAGTATTGGTACATTTTTTATGGATAATTTTATGATCTACAATTTTTGTCGGGAGAACTTTTATGATCAATATTATCGGTTTACTCAAAATAGCGATAATCTTATTTTATTGACCCCTGACCTTGCTTAATTTTATTCATACACGGGAAAGATGGGGAACTTAATTTTTTCATTTATAATTATGTTATGAACAATTTTACTGATCTTTTGGTCTTGACTGCCCCAACTACATATATTTTTGTTCAAAATAGGATTTTTAAATTACTTACTTATTGAATGTCTAAAACTACCATTTATTCGACCACATTTGTTTTGAACATATTCTGGGATCATGTTGTAAAAGTATATACATCGCCAAATAAAAGATTAACTACTAACTCGACTTAACCGAGTAGTAGGCATAACAAGTTTGTCTGTTCCTCGTGTTAGCATTATGAATGTCACAGTTTCTAGCAAATTCTTTAATGTGCTGTGTTTTCAGATGCAACATACAAAATGTTTATTTTTTTATAATGCATGGCCGTTCAGGAATATTAGTGAATAAGTTTTCAAATAGAAGCGACTATAAAAATTATAACATATAAGTAAGTAATAAATATGTCATGGTTCAACTAACTTGCTCTTAACTGCAGTTAAAAGCCTATTCCGCTAACTTAAGTTACAAGAGACATGAAACTTAAAATTTAAGTGCAACGTTTGACAAGAGTAAGTAAAGTTCATTACTTGTTCAGAATTTTGAACTCGAAAGCTGTATAGCCAAATATAAGTGACGAGAGGAGCAGGTCGTCCAGCTGATGATATTGATGGAATTGATACGCCCTACCCGTTACAATGCAGTGCCACTCAGGATTCTTGAAAAACGCCAAAAATTCTGATAGGTACTACTACTGCTCTCGTCACCTTGATACATACGATGTTAAGTCTCATTTGCCCAGTAGTTTCACTAGCTACGGCGCCCTTCAGAGCGAAACACAGTAATGCTTACACATTACTGCTTCACGGTAGAAATAGGCGCCGTTGTGGTACCCATAATCTTGCCGGCATTCTGTGCCAAGGAGCCTCCCACTGGTAAAAAAAACTGTTGGAAGCCTTGCAAGCGACACCATTGTAGTTTTTTTTTTGGAAGCATAACTTCTTATGGAAGGTTAAACCGTTTCGTAACGTAACGCGTTACGGCGCCAGTCTGTCTGGCTTCCCACTCTCTCACACACACGACAGCGGTAGGCAGACTCCTGCTCTCTCACTCTAACCAATTGTTACTTTTATAGGATTAAATAATGATACTAATAATGTACATACAAAAAATTCTTCTGTACATATTCAAGAATTGTAACTAAGAATTAAATATATTTTATTTTCAATCAATAAAAGATTTTTTTAATATAAATATTAATAACCTATAAATTAAGTAATAATAATCTAAGCTTTTCTCAAGTTGAAAAATTTCAATATTAAATCGTTCAACTTAGATTAGTTAAAGTTATCACTTATGGGGCATCCCGAGACGTCTCCTCCCGTATCCTCTTATTTTGTTTATATAAGACCCCTAACTGTTGCCTAAAAGGCTCACGTTAAGCGTCTCTACCAATGGGAGGCTCCTTTGCACAGGTTTTTTTTTAATGAAAATAAGGGACAAGACGAGCAGGATGTTCAGCTGATGGTAATTGATACGCCCTGCCCATTACAATGCAGTGCCGCTCAGGATTATTGAAACCCCAAAAATTCTGAGCGGCACTACAACTGCGCTCGTCACCTTGAGACAATATGTTAAGTCTCATTTGCCCACTAATTTCACTAGCTACGGCGCCCTTCAGACCTAAACACAGTAATGCTTACACATTACTGCTTCACGGCAGAAATAGGCGCCGTTGTTGTACCCATAATCCAGTAATGTAAACATTACTGTGTTTCGGTCTAAAGGGAGCAGTAGCTAGTGAAGTTATTGGGCAAATCAGACTTAACATCCTATGTCTCAAGGTGACGAGCGCAGTTGTAGTGCTGCTCAGAATTTTGTATCAATAGGGCGTATCAATTGCCATTGCACGTCCTACTCGTCTCATCCCATAATTTCATAAAAAAACCTATCTAGGTGTAACCTAAGTGCGTTTTCCTTATTCCATAAAAAATTACGAATAAAACTATCTAAAAATTATCCTCCAAATGTTATGAAAACACTTTTTTCTGCTCACATTTTTACATGCTCTTTATAACATTCAGCAAACACACATAGGTCGTGTAAATTATTAAACCTTTCATGAGATATTCAGGGCCGGATTTAAACTTAATGCCGCCCCTGGGCACCGGAAAAAAAATCCGCCCGAATACTGGAATTTAACTTAAACTTATAGTTTATGTATTTTGTTTTTAAAACTGAAAAACTAATTTATTGTATAACTATATTATAAATTGTAATATATTCAAAAAATATGAATAAATACTTGTTTTTTTCTTTCTCACAGGCAAACACGTCTGACTTTTTAAATTGCGAATTGGTCGATTAAATGTTCGCAATCTAAAGTTGAGCAATCTTAATAAGACTAAAGAAAATTTTTTTCACTTTAAAAATTTTGCCACCCTGGGCACTTGCCCCAACTGCCCCTAGTGTAAATCCAGCACTGGAGATATTATTAACTTTATTTAAATCGGATTAACTCATGGTTCGTCGGTGTTTGTACAGACTAGTACGAAACGGGACATTATCGCAAACTCACTACACTCACTCTGATGAAGGACTTCTGAATAAAGTCATAAAAAGCATTCATTTTCTCACAAATTGATTCCTTTAGAAATCTTTTTGATTTCATTTCTAATATAGGTACTAGATACTACTACCGCATCGGAAACAAATAACGCTCTGAGAGATCAGAATAACCGTAAGAAACTCTCCCAGCATTGTTTTTTTGCGATGTTTTTAATCAAATACACAATATTGTATTGTCATTGCTATTGCTATAAAATAATCATAATCTAGTCCCACGCTGTCCGATGACTTAGATATTCAGCTGTGGTGTAGTAGGAATTACGACAGAGCCATTCTAATAAAACATTTAAATTTATTTATAGATAATGCGTGAACAGTGGCTGGGACTTTATTATAAAAGTGTATACATTTAGCTTTAATGCTTTTATATATCTTAGGAAGCCTACTTGAATTAGTTACAAGCAATGCCTTATTTTTAGTGTTATAAAAATTATAAATCACTATTAAGTTCAAAAAGGTTACGATTTTTGTGAATGTATATAAAATTTTCATAAATGTACTAGTGAGCAAACATAATATTTATTTCTTTAAACTTTTCTTTAAATGACTGTCTATAACCAAGCATTTATATGATGAACATGGATGTTTGTTTCCGAGTCATGGATGTTTAAATGTATTTATGTATGTTTATATAAATTTATGTATGTTTAAGTAAGTTCATTGTCTTGTAACCCATAACACAGGCTATATATAACTTGGGGCAAGACAATTTGTGTAAAAAGTGTGTCAATATTATTATTATTATTATAACCAAGCTGATATAATATAGCACGAAAAGCTCTCTTTTGTAGAGTAAACACTATATCAATGTCAGCATGACCCCACAGTAAAATATCGTACGTCATGATGCTGTGAAAGTAACTGAAGTACACGAATCTAGCGGTCGCAACATTCGTGTAATCTTTCTAGTGGCGTATGCCGCAGAGCTGAGTCTGTCTGCTAGTTGGGCAATATGTGGTCCGAAACAAGTCTGTACTAGCACCGATGAACCATGAGTTAAGCCGATTTAAATTAATAAACACACACGTCGTGTTTGGAGCAAAATCCAGTGATTTGCTCAAATATAATGTATAGCTGATACCCCGCGACGTCGTTCGCGTACGTATTTTTACACCTTGGGTTACATTACTGGACTTTTAGTAGGGATCCCTAATTTTTTGAAAATTTAATATAGCCTATAACACTAAACAGTGAAAGAATTATTCAAATCGCTTCAGTAGTTGCGGAGCCTATTCAATGCAAACAAACAAACAATCAAATCTTTCCTCTTTATAATATTAGTATAGATTGTTTACGGTTCCATAAGATCATGTAGTAATCTTATTATTCTTGCAAGTTGGTTTTGAATTCGCTTGTAATAAGTGCGTTGTGAATCTGCTACTTCCTTTCTGGTCGTTTTAATATTTAGTTCGCCTAGTAGACGGTCTTTATGAATTTACCATAAAGCATTAATACTTAACTATTCAAAGAATTTTGGGTTAAAACCGCTACAGTATTTTTGAATTCGATTTTGTTGTACTCCAGCCTGGCGAAACTCTCTAAGAATAATGCAATTCACTCGATTGTGGTGAATCGTATTAAAAACAGAGATAGTCGAAATACACTACTTTTTAAGCAACTTTCAGGGACCCAGTGCTCTGTGAACGGCTGGATCACTTGGCGTTGCGTAGAGACGTCGCTTCATTGTGTGTCTTCTATCGCATTTATCACGGGGAGTGTTCCGAAGAGCTGTTTAACCTGATTCCTGCCGCCGAATTCCACCTTCGCACGACACGCCACAAGTTAGGTTATCATCCTCACCATCTGGATGTGTGGCGGTCCTCCACAGTGCGGTATTCAAGGAGCTTTCTTCCACGTACTACAAAGCTTTGGAATGAACTTCCTTGTGCGGTGTTTCCGGGACGATACGACATGGGTACCTTCAAAAAAGCGCTTACAGCTTCCTTAAAGGCCGGCAACACTCCTGTGATTCCTCTGGTGTTGCAAGAGATTGTGGGCGGGGGTGATCACTTAACAACAGGTGACACGTACGCTCGTTTGTCCTCCTATTCCATAAAAAAAAAACTGTTCGCTTCCAAACTTAGCCGGATTACACTTCGTCGTCAATCACCATACTGTAATTACTACTAATTCAAACAAAAGTCAAATGACTGCACGTTTCATATAAATTTAAATTTTTAAATTTTTAATCCTGCCTCTTATTACATAGTATTTACATCCTCTTTGTTCGTATATGCATAACGGTTAAATTCTGACGTTATATTAAGTAGAGGCTTATTTTCTAAGTATGATAGTTTTGAATTTAGATTTAGAAGCCAATACAACATTGAACGTATTAAAAATACAGCGCCAATCAATTAACAGAAGGCTAATTTTGAAAAAAGAATTCAATTATTTAAGAATGAAATAATTTAAAATTAGAATTCATAATCTTACAGAGCCACTGACCTATACTATTTACCACTGACTGGCGGCTGTCAAAGTGTCAAAGTTTCAAGCCTGTTTGATATTCGCCATTTTGGCGCTATATAGCGAGAGTCTGGGATAAAACTACTGATGTCGACCTCAGCTAAGCAATCATTGATATAAGGTGGGAAACTAATTACAAACAACGTTGATTCCTGAAGTATAGATAACACGGAAAACGAGAGAAATTAATTCAAAATACAAAAATACTTCAGAGTACTGTAGGCTTCTGTCGCAGCCATTTGTGTTATACGTCAAAATTAGTTCTCTGGACGCTCGCAAGTGGCGCTTCAAACAGGCTCAAAAAATTTGCTGTCAAACATATGGAACAGCTTGTCCAGTGGTATTTATACAGGTCAGTGTACAGAGCATACATATAATATTTTGTCGTAAGGACTTTACCTTTTTGACAGTTGACAGTAACACTAATAGGCTGGCCATAGGCCACTCGTGGGGGTTCATTTCTTAATTGATAAACTCCGGAGCATACCCCATAGCAGGGATATTGTTGAGCTGTTGCCAATAAAGCTGTAATAAAAGGAATGGTTTGTTTTATATTATTCTTAGGCCGCACGAAATACATCTATTTTTGAAGTAACGTTGTCTATCGCGCTTCCCTTTCTCTCTCTTTCTAACCAATTGTTACATTTATATGATTTAATAATGATTCTAATAATGTACATACACAAAATTCTAATTTACATACTCAAGAATTGTAACTAAGAATAAAATATATTTTAAATTAATTAAAAGATTTTAAATATTATTGAATTGAAACTTCTTTAGAATCGTTGTGATTTGAAATTCGATGAAACGAAAAAGCGAGACGATAGAGACACAAACATAGGATTCAGCCGTCGATAGAATGAGATAGCATTATAAAGTGTTTTGGTGCCAGGCGATCATAGTTAAAGAAGAGATTGTGTTATGTATGACGCAAGAATACCTTAATATATTCTGACGTCATGCGCACTATTATTACTACATAGACACCAGGAGCACATAAATATGGTAGCGGTAATAGAAAAGTCTTTCATAGCGGCTGAAATCATGTGTCATCATAGCAACATGTACCAGGACTTCATAATATGCAGAGGTTTAATATAAATTTTGCATCGGCTACAGCGGTTACATTGATTGAGTTTGGACGCTAAATTTAATTTGAAAATGTGCGGCAGTCGCAATGTATCCACAACAAGATATTAAACAGAAATTGGCGCAGTATTCCAAAAATATATTGACCATATTATTAAGACCAAAGTATTAATTACACATTTTAGTTATTATAAGCCTCTTGTATAATTTATCGAAAATGTAAGCTCTGAGTCTGAATAAATATACGAATAAAATGTAAAATAAGTATCAAACTTTGTATCACTATGGTCATTACTAAAATTCAAATATATTTTTATTCAAAATAGGATGTGACATTACTAATTGAAAGTAAAAATCTACCACCCATTCCAAAAAGAATGCCTCCCCTGAGAACAAACTCAGCGGGCTTTTTTTGTAACATAATGACAACTATGACAAATACTATATACTATACTTTGACTCACTACATCTGCAGTCCCCCTGAAAACAAGATCTGGAAAGTTCTTGAAACGTCGGGTTAACAAAAAATAAAAATTTAACTTTTACGCAAACACCTAATGTAAAACCGTTACAATTACACGCGTTTTATTTAAAAGTTAGTTACGTTACAGTAACCTTTACCACACAAACGTTTTTTATCAATTATTTTGAATAACGTAATGCCTTTGTTTTGAAAACTTTGGGATATTGTTGTAAAAGCATATACATCGCCTCACAAAAGACTTACTAACTCGACTTAGCCGAGTAGTAGGCATTATAACTTATATATGTTCCTGGTATTAACATTATGATTATGACAGTGTCTAGCAAATTCACTTATGTGCCTTTGTACATACATTACATTATCAAGAATATATTGAGAAGCAACAGTCAAAAGATGTTAATAATTTCTTTAAAGTTTTCTCTCAATGATTCTTTCTCAGGCATAAGGGTTGCTAATCACTAGGCTGTGAGATCTTCTAAGAAGAAGAATCACTTACTTATTTTTATAAATAGACCACGGATTTTTCGCGCATCAAATGCAGAATATCATCTCCCTTCGTTTAATATTTTAAGGCAATAACTTCCGATATTTATATAGACACGATAGGAAGCGACTCAAAATCCAATATATCTCGGAATTCGTTCGAAATGAAATAACTTTGCTATTCTTAGACCAATAAAGCAACCTTTGCAAACCTAAAATCATCCTCTTCCCGAAATTTTACATTCGTCTCATTATATCATGAAGCCAACATTTTAGAAGGTTTGACTTCTACCAAGTGTGAATTGAACTCATGTTTCTTTTTATAAATTGCCGATAGCTTACGACGGATTGGTTGATTCATCGTAGTTATTTATTCTTTTTCGGCCGTTCCCAATATTCAGTCTATCTCTTACTTGAGATAAAAATAGTAACTATCGTTGACTTTTCTGTCCCAGTAAACTTATCGACGGTTTCTCACCTTATCCGTACACGCTGTCTGACAATGGGACGACGTATAGCTTACCAGCGATACAAGTTTGCATGGAAATTGCAATTCACGCGTCCCAATATAAGGCGATAAGAATGACTTATCAGGTATATTGGGACAGCTTCATATTTTTGACAGTTAATTACTGATAGTAGATAGTATATTGAGAACGGCCGTTAGACAGTAATATTTAATTGACTTACGCAAGAGAAGTAACAATAGTTTTAGATTATTCATTTTGTTCCAATCTATAAGTTGCACTATTAAAGTGGCTCTAAACGTTATCACAGACTTTATATTTTCACTAGAATGATTGTTTTTCTAAACTTAATATGCTTGAATTGATAAAAGATGATAAAAAGTTAGAAAATAGTTAATTAGTTTTACTTACAAGTTCTTCATGTGACTTTTCTTGATGACATTAACAATTATGGAGAAGAGTGTATATGAAAAAGTGTCCGTCAAATTGTTATTAAATTAGGGTGCCGCTACAGTCGCATCAAGGTCTAAAAAGATCTTAAAAGAAGTGCCAAATATAAAATCACTCCCGGTAGGTGCAAGCATTTATATGATGAATATTGATATTTGTTTCCGAGTCATGGATGTTTATATGTGTTTATGTATGTTTAAGTAAGTATATTGTATTAAATATATCGTTGTCTTGTAACCCATAACACAGGCTATACGCTTAATTTGGGGCAAGATAATTTATGTAATAGTAGTTAATATTATATTATTTACCAAATTATTTTGTACAACGTAAATTGTAGAAATTTTCAATAATGCACTACTTTAGTCGACGATAATAATAAATTTTTTAACTCGGCATACTTCAATTCGTTTACAATAGCTTCATTCACCATACTTCGTACCATACTCTGTGCCTACACCAGCGCCACTTTGTGCCTGTGGAACTTTGTTATAAATAAAAAATACTTCTAATCCTCGTCCTCCCTGCGTCGTAATCCTCAGTACTGAGGGTCGTGACCACCCCTCTGTATCACTTTCTCACGTATGATCGCTCTCCATCTATTCCTGCCTCTGGCGGTGTGAAAGGCATTCTGAACCGTAGAGTCGAGGGCGGAGCATATCTGGTCAGACCATCGTGTTGGATTGCGTCCACGAGGCCTCTTCCCATCCATTCACCTTCGACCACAATGAGCCTCTCAAGGTTTCCATCGTCCTTCCTTGCGATGTGACCGAAGTATTCTAAAACTCTGCGCAGACATTCGGAAGACAATCGCGAGGAGATCCTGAATTCACGCAGTATGGAGAGATTAGATCGAAATGCTGTCCAGGGCATACGGAGCATCTTTCTCCAGCACCACATCTCAAAGGCGTTTGCGGTCTGCAGCTTTCAGTGTCCAAGTCTCAGCGCCGTACGAAAATATCGAGAAGACTAGGGTCCGTACCAGTTTGGTCTTAGTTTTTACGGAAATGTTGCGATCTCTCCAGATTCTTCCAAGCTAATAACTAATTTCTAACACCGAATTAAAACTATGGCGATCTTGTGCGAGAGAGGTAACTTAGCTTTGCTACATTCCTCAAGGCCGTTGGCTCGGTCCCCATCCTAAAGAGATAACCGCCGCCTACATACTCTTTCAATACCAAAAGAATCTCAGGAGTGTTGCCGGCCCTTAAGGCGACACTAAATGCCAGCGACCTTGAGCGATATGAGTTCACGGCTGCCGGCCCGCCATCTATGTAACAAAGCCAATATTTTCAAAATTCTTGCGTGGAAAACAGTTTATATGCTTACAATCTTCGTTATTCACTACTTATCTGAATAAATGAACCTACATAAAAAAGTACAAGCTATAAGAATAACTTTTCTGAGAGAAGTACCAAAAAAATGCGTCACGCCATGCCAAAAAACTTGTTTAACTTCAAAGAAAAGTGGTAGTTCAAAAAGGCTCGGCAGTGTTAACTATAACCAACAGCAAGCATTAGCAACATACAAATAAGACTTAAGGATATGTGTATCAGGATTAAGTAGTGTTCATAACTCGAAATGCTATACTTTTACCACAAAACTTGTCTAAAAACACCATCTTTGCGTGTTTTCTGCTTAATCTTTGCCTTAAGAAAAATGTACGCGCATTTTTTGAAGGTAGCCATGTCGTATCGTCCCGAAAACAAGGAACCTAATTCCACAGCGCAGTAGTATGTGGAAGAAAGTTCATTGAAATCGCACATATTCTCATTTCTGAGTAAAATAGCCGAATAAAAAATGGCTCTGTCGTAAATCCTATTACTCCACAGCTGAATACCTATCTAATTGATCGGACAGCGTGGGACTAGATTATGAGTATTTTATAGCAATAGCAATGACAGTACAATATTGTATATTTTTATTAAAAAGAGCGCAAAAAAGGATATTTATTTATCTATATGTTCTCTCTCAGAGATAGTAGTATCTAGTAGTTATTAGAAATGACATCAAAAAGAATTCTAAAGGAATCAATTTTGAGAAAATAAATGCATTTTGTACACCTTTTGATGTCAAATATTTGTGGGTCTATTTTGAAAGTTGTGCAAACACTGCTATTTAGTATTGCAGATACATTTTATATAGACCTTAAAAAAGATATGATTTCATTCCTTTTTCATTTTTGTTTTTTTTTTTGGGTTTTTCCATAGTCCCTCGTTGACTTTGCGTATAAGATTCTTTTTGGGTATTGTTTATACGTGGCCCCCAAAACTTGATGCCGTAAGCAATTTACCAGTGGGAGGCTCCTTTACACAGGATGCCAGCTAGATTATGGGTACCACAACGGCACCTATTTCTGCCATGACGCAGTATTGTGTAAATATTACCGTGTTTCGGTCTGAAGGGCGCCGTAGCTAGTGAAATTACTGGGCAAATGAGACTTAACATCTTTATGTCTCAAGGTGACGAGCGCAATTGTAGTGCCGCTCAGAATTATTGGGTTTTTCAATAATCCTGAGTGAATTAACATCAGCTGAACGTCCTATTCGTCTCGTCCCTTATTTTGATAAAAAAAACCAATTGCTAATAGGCTCATTTGTAACTGCAGCTAAGTTCATAATAATTCGACTGTAAAAATGGTATGTGGTTTCAGATTTCGATATTATTTAATAAAACAAAAGAAATCATTACAACTTTTTTTTATATATTTATGAAAATAAGGGACGAGACGAGCAGGACGTTCAGTTGATGGTAATTGATACGCATTGTTCATTACAATGCAGTGCTGGTAAGAATTCTTGAAAAACTCAAAATTCTGAGCGGCGCTACGATTGCGCTCGTCACCTTGGGACATAAGATGTTAAGTCTCATTTGCCCAGTAATTTCACTAGCTACGGCGCCCTTCAGACCGAAACACAGTAACATTTACACATGACTGCTTCACGGCAGAAATAGGCGCCGTTGTGGTACCCATAATCTAGCCGGCTTCCTGTGCAAAGTAGCCTCCCACTGGTACAATACTACGATTAAATTAAAACTATCATTACGGGGAAGTGTACCCAGAAAACTGACAGCATTTCCGCGTTGGATAGCTAGGTTGATCCGTTGACCGAAATATCTGCCAGCACTTGGGTTTCCAGTTGCCCTATTGAGGTGCGTAGATACATTCTCCACGCTTCTGGGCCACATAGGCCAAGTGTCTCTACACCAAACGGCACAAAGATGTATGACTTACTAAGTCCGACATATTTGCGACGTTTGCCGTCTTCGGCAGTCGAAGCAGCAGCCCCAGTACCAACTGACGTAACTTGGACATGAGAAGGAGCCAGAGTGTCGAAGCAATTCGCGTCCCACACCAGCGCCCTTCCCCGTGCCGTAACAAACCAGGCTCATTCCATCAAGGCGCTTGACATCTTGGCGGGTAACAATAAAACAACATATATTTAATAATCATTGTAATCCTCGAATCGTTCGCAGACACTAAGAGCACATGAACTAAGAATTTTGGGCAATAATCTGTATTTTATTGTGACCTCTTTTTTCCTCGGATCCATCGCAATACCTATGGTGCATTCTGTGGTCAATATAAAACCTGAAATTTTACAATTGATAATAAATTACTTAAGCAAAGATGCAATTACTAATTAAGACAGTAATCACGACAATCAAGTTCACGAAGCATCCTTACAAACGATGAATTCAAGCTCTAAAAGTTGATTTATTTACTTATTTAATAGGTACACACAACAGAATTACAACAAATACATAATCAACAAAAAAAACTTATCAGCTAAAAACAAAATAGGCTGCAACTCCACGAGGGTGTGTACACAGCATGTTTAGCATAAATTAATTACTATTAAAATACAATAATAATAACAATTTTTAAACTAGCTTTTGGTAATGTAATATTATTATTATAAAAGAAAAAGACAGAGTAAATATTTATTTGGTCAAATAAACTTGTATAATATTATGGTAAGGGAATATTACGATTTATTAAATAATTTAAACTAATTAAGGAATTTATTTAAACTAGATTTCCATTTACAAACAGATGAACTGTGGATGTCAGGTACTTCACTATTTTCGAGTAGTAGGGCATTGTATTGACGACAAATTCTGTGGCCCTATCTACAGATATTATGGAAGGACACGTTATTATTACAGAACGGAATGGTAAAAGGCTGTTCATGTCTGGAAGACCGATTGGGAACTCGTGCTATCTAGTATTTTGAATAAAGTCGTGCAATTTGCGACGACTCTCAAGGCTTAGTAACTTGAAGTAAGTTAGCCTTTCCTCATATGTAGTCAGCTCCCTTTTTAGACCAAACCTAACCGCCAAGACGCGTAGAAGACGTCTTTGAATAGACTCAAGCATATCAGTATATGTACTATATTGAGGTGTCCAGACAACGGACGCGTACTCGAGTTGGCTCAGGATTAGCGACTTATAGAGTAACAATTAACTATTTGCTGACTTGAATTCTTTAGTAGCTCTACATATGAAGCTAGATAGATCAATACTGTAAAGAAGACGCTGTAGATGAAGCCACAACCTGAGAGTTGAACAAAGCATACAAGATTTTTTGACGATACGTCACTCGAACGATTAGCTCAGTTGGGTGAGCACTGGCAAGGAACGCCAGAGGTCGCGGGTTCGAGTCCCGCATCGTTCGCAAATTGTTTTGTTTTCAGTATAAAAATTATTCGCAGTTGTATTCAGTATAAAATTACAATACTTACTGAATAGTAAAATCAAAAAATATATTACATTCATTTATGTAGTTGTATTATATTACCTGAAATTAAAACGATTTAATTAGGCTTAGCAAAAATAGTACATTACTTACGTGCGCACGAGTATCGTATACTATTTTTCCTATTAAGTTGCGCAAAGTTTGATCACTATAATTATTTTCAAACATTTCTCGCACGCTCACCACGTTCCCGCACGCTCGTGTCAACGTGTGGGAAAGTGGTGCTTTGCGAACGCAAATGCATGCGCAAAATCGAACTTTGCACACGATAATAGGAAAAAGTAATAATTGTAGCATTTAATAATATTATGTGCAATGATTTTCGAATAGGTATGGTTAAAATATAACAGTTTTGCGTTACATGTAATAAAAAAGTAGATAATAGTATGTTTTGAAAATGTTTTCAGATCTATTTGATTTTAAGGTTATGCACAATTCTTAGATTGAGGATTGGTCTCCTAATACTACGCCCAAGTGGGCGTACTCGAGCCAGTCTCGAACAATGTCGTTGACGTGCCACGTGTACTTAATAGTACACGTGGCAAAGTTTAATAACTTTGCTAATAATTGAAACTAAAATGCCGTGTTGCGTAGTAAACTTTGTAAAAATAATACTACAAGAAATAAGAAAGACACTGGGATCACATATCATCAGTAAGTATTTTGTATTTTATTAATTACTAAAATAACACGAAGCGTATGTTACAAAAATTGAAAGATGCCATTGAGTGTCAAGATGCCACGCACACAAGCATCTATTAGTTGCCGTGATAAAAAAGCTATTGTTCTTAGGTAGTGCGGTATCTAGTTGGAGCGCAACGGAGACCAATCCCTAATCTAAGACTGTAAGTTAAATAAAGACAGGAAAATATTAATAAAACATTACCAATAATATTGAAGAGTTTCAAAGTACTAAAACATAATTTTCATGGTATAATATGTTATATGAATAATGTTTATATAGAAATCTGTCGACCATAAATTCTTTCTGACTGAAATTATGCTTTGATAAAAATATTGAAACAATGCCTTAATATTACTGAAAGATTTAATATTAATACTAAACGAGTTCATGCCCGTGATATTGGTAATATTGTCGGCAAATATGTTGCAATCTGGGAATTCCTTTTCGTTTATTGGTAATAGCCAGAGACCGGATTATATGCAAATGCATATTGCATATGCTTTTCCATTTTTAGTACCTTTTCAGAGGTAGTTGCATATTTTAGAAAAAAAAATAATTATTATGCATATTTACGCTCGATCTCGCTCATCGTTCGATGCTTTTCATAGTACGCCCAAACATTGCACTCAAAAAATTCTGCCCAGTAACCTCCTAAGAACGCTCCTTTTTCGCTTACAAAAATTTATCAAGTGATCATAGACACAATTTGTCTACAGAACATTTAGAACAGTACTCAGTAGTATATATTTTTAAAGGTAAATCTTAAATTTCATTGTCACCTAAGTATGTATATCTTGTAATAGTTTCTTTCACAAATACGATTGTCAGTACAAGCCTTTATAAAATGAAATAATAATATGACTTTTTATTTTTTCCTGTTTAATTTTATGCATATTTAGTTATTTTACTTGCATATTTGCATGCATATTTTGGGCATTTTTTGTAGCATATAATCCGGTCACTAGTAATAGCTAACAACTGAAAAAATACAGATTACATTATATTGACTCCACAAACCGGTGGTACTATATATGGACGTCGGTGATCACTTAACAATAGGTGACCTGGTACGCTCGTGTGTTTCGTGTTTCGTCTCTGACATTTTCAACTAAGAGTAGGGTTAGGACCGATAATATCGAAAAAGGTATCGTTCATTCAATCATCGTTTCGACACGACTAATGCCACGATATATTGAATATCGATTTTAGGAGTAGGCCCCCTTCGTCATCAGTTGGCACTGCCAGGCCTATTTCACTCCTCGTGTAGGTACCGAAATCGAAAGTACGCGTGGCGACCACTCCATTGTGGCTATCCAGTAGGGACTCACGCGCGAGCTTTTGATATCACCAACTTCACAGATCCAACCGATATTTTAAAAATTTAAAAACATAAATGAAGCAAAATTACGATTACAAACCAATTTATATTAAAAAGAAAAAACTGAGCTATTTTTATAAGATACTAGGTAGTTACAGTTTTATGCAAAGAAGTCAACCCTGATGTAGTCAGAAGAGGTAACAGTCATGCGATAGAAAGAGAGGCAACTTCTAGGTGAATAAAAATGTAGGTTAGTAGCGCTGTGCAATCTGAATTGAACCTTATTGTGTGGTCGCAAGAGTTCCTATTTGTTTAATTGATGAGAATGAGACTTCTGTACTTGTACTAATATATTCTTCGGCTTTGCGTAGATGTCGCATCTCTGGGTGTCTTCTGTGTGTATCTTCTACCACACTAAAAGCGCGTACACACGCTCATATTGTTCCTCTTGTGTTGCAAGAGAATGTATATGACCAGTTTGTACGTACGCGCATTTGTCCTTCATTTCATTCATAATTTTCCATTAAAAGGATCGATAACATGCCTAATTGATAAAAGTTTATAAACATTAATGAAATTTGATTAAACCTCTTTTAATTAATAGAAATTTCTCGAAACTCCGTGAACCGTAAATTCATAAACATATTGAATCTATTCAATATAAAAGTCGCACCATCTTTCTATTACTTCACAAACGGCACGGTGAGCAAAAGGAATATGGCGGCTAAAGTAATACTATTATTTGCTGGTAAGTACCAATTTAAATCAGTTATCACTATTTAAGTGTACTGTTTGTTAAGTTTTTAAAGTGATAACCCTCAATTCTAGGATTAATACACAAATAAAATTTGAGAACAAAATTTTATGAACCATGGGAGGGTTCGAGCCCACATCGTTCATAAAATTTTGTTTTCAAATTTTATTTGTGTATTAATCCTAGAATTGAGGGTTATCACTTCAGAAACAACAAATTGTTTAGATTTACAAGAGCGACATCTCAAGTCAATTTCCTAATATGCAAATATTGGGGTTGAGCAGGTTATCAACTGTAAAGTAGATCCTGTAGATGATGATACGTCACTCGAACGGTTAGCTTAGTTAGGAGAGAACTAGGCACGGAACGCCAGAGGTCGTGGGTTCGGGCCCCGCATCGTTCATAAAATTTTGTTTTCAAATTTTATTTGTGTATTAACGTTTATAATGATTATTTCATAGCAATAGTAATGACAGTACAATATTGTATATTTTATTTAAATGATCGCAAAAAAATAATGCTGGGAGAGTTTCATGCGCTGTTCTTCTCTCTCAGAGCGCCATTTGTTTCCGAAGCGGTAGTAGTATCTAGTATATTTGAAATGACATCAAAATAATTGTAAAGGAAACAATTTTGAGAAACCCCAAAAATTCTGAGCGGCACTACAACTGCGCTCCTCACCTTGAGACATAAGATGATGTCTCATTTGCCCAGTAATTTCACTAGCTACGGCGCCCTTCAGACCGAAAACAGTAATGCTTACACATTACTGCTTCACGGCAGAAAAAGGCGCTGTTGTGGTACCCATAATCTAGCCGGCCTCATATGCAAAGCAGCCACTGGTCAATTGCATTCTAACTCTATGAACCTGAATACCTTAACCATACCATACCACCTAGAAACCAAAACTATCTAAGCTTTTCTCAACAAAATCTTTCCAATGATATATAATGCAAATCTGCACCTATTTTGGTTGCTGTCAAATAAAAATACCAACGCCGTCTTTATGTGATATATATTTAAATTGACATAAACAATTACTTTTCAGCACTTTTCGTAGCGGCTCAATGCAAACCTTTGGCGCAGACGATATGCGAAAGCCAAAACGTTTTATCTGGCCTGCCATTCCTGCCAAAGCCAACGACGACCATTTGTGAAACAACAAACCCACAACCGTACCAGTTTCCACAGTACATCTCACCCTATTCATCATTCTCCAGCTACTTACCATGGAATACTGCCAGCTTACCTTTAAACACTGGTGCTACTACCACCATTTGCGAGAGCACACAAACCCCTTATCCCTATATGCCACTTTCACCATACAACGTTGACAGCATGCTTTTAAATTCTTTAACCACTGGACCTACTACTACCATTTGCGAGAGCACACAAACCCCTTATCCCTACATGACTCTTTCACCTTACAACGTTGACAACATGCCATTAAATCCCTTACACTCAGGATCTACAACAACCATTTGCGAGAGCACACAAAATGCATATCCTCACTTATCCCGTTCACCCTACAACATTGCTGGAATGTCTTTAAACCCCTTAAATCCTTTAAACAGCGCAGCTACGACTACTGTATGTGAAACTACACAAAATCCCTCTCCCTACATGACTGTTTCACCTTACAACGTTGATAGCATGCCTTTAAATTCATTAAACTCAGGATCTACTACAACCATTTGCGAAAGCACCCAAAACTCATATCCTCACTTATCCCGTTCACCCTACAACATTGCTGGCATGTCTTTAAATCCCTTAAATCCTTTAAACAGCGCAGCTACGACAACTGTATGTGAAAGTACACAAAACCCCTATCCATACATGCCTCTTTCATCCTACAACATAGGCAGCACACCTTTAAGTCTTTCAGTTAATTCCTTAAACCCTGGATCTTTAGTCAATCATTTGCCTTACGCTGCTACAGCGACTGTTTGCGAATCTTCTCCGACGACAACACTATATCCTTCTCAGTTAGGCATGATGCCATCTTCTATGTACCCATTGAATAATCTGGTTAATCCAATGGTTATGCAGTATTGTTAAAATGGATCCCATGAATTAAAAGTATAAATATTAAGGTTCAGCAATACAAAATATACAGGTGTCACATATTCAAAACTACTATGCTCTTTAGCTTACTAAATTTAAAAATTTTGAAGAGTTAAGGATTATTGTTTTATTTACTTTTGAATCACATTTAAAATTGAGAAATAATTTTGAAACTTAAGCAAGTCATATTGACACTATAGTAATATTTCGAAGTAATGAAGAAGAAGTGGAAGATAAGCAAAAGCAATGAATAGCAAGTAAACAGGAAGAAAAAATTTATAAGAATGGGAAGAAATTTTACATTTTTATATTTAAATTGCTTTACAATTAATCGGTTTAACCAAAGTAGAAATCTGTCAAGTTAAATGAAATACTCCGAAACATTTAAAAGTGGCACCTGGACACAAAAAAAATTATATATATTGGTATTAAAGTTCCATATGTATTTTTGCATTAAATGAAATATCTATTAAAAAGTTTCTTTTATTTAATAGTCTCCTCTAATTCAATCGATTCTACTTAGAATAGAACAGTAATGCATCGAGTTAATAAGTCTTTTGTGGGGCGTTGTATAGGCCTTTACAACAAGATCCCAGATAATGTTCAAAACAAATGTATTATGGAATTCAAAAGAATTGTTAAGAAGCGACTGTATGGTAAAGGTTACTTAATAACATAAAATACTTTCTTAATGATACCACTTATGTGGAATAGAGCGACCGCCCACAGGCTATTAGAATAATAAATTCTATTGTAAGATTTTATTTCTCAGGTGTGAGGCATACCTTTGAATGGGTGGTAGTTTTTTACTTTCAATAAGTGATTTTAAATCCTGTTTTGAATAAAAATATTTGAATTTGAATTGTTATGAAGCTACATAAAGTGCGTAAAGGGTCTTTGATATAGGGAGAATAACGGGAAACTCTCAGCCCATCTTTTAAATCATACAATAACAAAATTGCTTCGCCTGCTTATTATAATTCTATACAATTTTAGCTGAACTCTGCAGAACCTGTTCCTACTTAAAACCATATGAAAGTGCTATCCACTTGATAGCCAGAATTAAATTTATATTGCTGATACTCTGATGAGCCTCTTTCTCGAAATTTGATGTTCACTGTCACTGAAGGTCAAAAAAGATGTAAATACTACGTAATAAGAGGCAGGACTGCCTAAGTAAAAAAATTCAAATTTGGTTTAGTATAAAACGTGCAGTCATTTGACATTAGTTTGAAATGGAAGTAATTACAGTATTCCGTTTGGCTACGAAGTATAATCCGGCTGAGTTTGAAAGCGAACTCTTGCTTAAAACGTAGTGAATTTCGGCTATCTCCGTGTATTACAAGATTATAGCCATCATCTATCAATAACTGCATGTTTCACACAATCGAATGAATCGCTTTTTTGTTAGGATTTAACTAGGCTGGTAATCTATACGTGCTAAGCGTCAGATTTACTACCGTTACACGATATATATTGGTATACAGAGTGGAAGTTGGTGCGCGCTCTCCACTTCATTGTGCGTGACCTTCTGTCTCACTTTCACTTATGTCAGTGTGCATGGCTGGCTTTCTATCTCTTTCTCCACTCTACACATCGATCGAGTCATGTCCGAGAGCTCTCTCTGCATCTTCTACCTCATTTATCATGGGAAGTGCTCAGAGGGTTCGGGTTGATTCCAGCCGCTGTATTTCACCACCGGACATTATATCAAAATCACCTGCATCACGTTGACGTCTAGCATTCTATAACCGCGCGTTTTGCAAGAAATTTCTTGCCTCACACAATCAATTCCTTCAAGAAAAGAGCATATTCCCACCACTCCGGCCTTTAGGCCGGCAACGCATCTTTTGACACTTGTTGTTGCGGATGTCCATAGCATCGTTCCCCATCCCGTGAGCCTCTTGCCCGTTTGCTCTCTTATACAAAAAATTGTGGTAATTGAAACACAAATTAACTTGCAAAAATACCCGCTATTTATTTCAATCGCATATCACATTTACAAACATAGCGCTAATTTAAAAATACAATTATTTAGCCCTCAGTAGCATGGTGGTGGAAAACATGGTTCTGGGCATGGAGAGGGGCATGGTTCCGGACATGGGCATGGTTCTGGGCAGGGGTTTGGTTCTGGGCAGGGGCATGGTTCTGGGCAGGCACATGGTTCTGGGCAAGGGCAAGGGTTTGGGCATCGATTGTAGAGAGAAATTCTTGCACAGCCGTATGTCCGGATGCCAGTTGTCGGGTTGGGCTTGAAGCAAATTATTGGAGGTTGAGGGACGATAAGTCTAGGGGGTTGGACGACCAGGGTTGCTGGAAGAGGAGGGTGGATTGGTTGCGGTTGAACCTGTAATAAAAAAAATCATTAACTTCTATAAGATTGAATAGGGCTAAGATCTATAAAGAGGGCTTAGACTTTGACTGAGATTAAACTTAGCTGTATGTATAATTTGGATAATTTCAATAATTTGGAAAATTTTAAAATAAAACTTGTAAAATCACTTGAGTCTCAAGTGAGAGATGTCAAGCACTAACTTCTTAGAAGTGTAAATATTGTGTATTTTTATGTTCACTATTAATCTTTTCTTTTTAATATTCATTTTTATATCCTTTAATTTTATCCTTTAGTTCTGTCGCATGACCTATTTGTCTAAATTTGCATGTTGTAAACGAATATTATCTGCCTATTACTTAAATAATGTAAATTTTTTATATCTGTTGGTGGTTCGAAAAAAAAAAGGTATGTGATCAAATGCGAACTTGATCTTTTCATTGGACTGTCTTAGCTTAAGCTCAACATAAATTTTAACTTCCAAATGACTATAAAAACGAAATCAAAGACTATGCTAAGCTTACACTCAGTGAAGATTTATGTAAGACAAGTCAAGGCAAGTTCGCTCTAAGGCCACGGCAAAAAATTATTTTGCAGTTTTACTGTATGTAGAATACAGTTTTCTAGGAACGTTCTTCTAGACCAAATTGTGGAATGAGAGGCCTGGCGCGGTTATTTAGGCCTAACGACATGGGCATCTTAAAAAAATTTACCTATACGGGATGCCCGGCAAATGTGAAACATCTCAGTGATATTCTAACCAAAAACCAACAAAAAATTAGGGCAGACGCAGGGCATTGCGGCATGCGGGGATTCTGGTCAATTTTACAGCCAATGTGCTCCAATAGATGTTACACACTATAAAAGCCAACAATGCTCCTGTGATTCCACTGGTGTTTCCATACTGGGCAGTGGTTATTAGTTACCATCAAGTAATCAGCACGCTCATTTTTCCTCGTCTTCTACATACAAGAATAATTGGATGTCCAAATTTATATTTGCACGAATATTTAGTTATCGCTCCGCTAAGTCCTTATGATGCATCAAGCATAAATCTTCGTACATTTACTAGGTTAGGTAGGTAGGCAGTTGTAGCTCGATCACCTTAGCCATAAATTTTGATATGATATTCCAAGTTATTCCCACGTTGAGAAATAAAAATCTTAATAGTTGATGATTTAGATCAAAAAATTATACAATTGTATAATGTAGGTAACACATTGCTAGGTTCGCTTGTGGCTCAATAAACAGGATCTATTTTACATTCGATTACTCAACCCCAATTACATATTAGGAAAATGACTTGAGATGTCGCTCTTTCAAATCTAAACTGTTTGTTATTTTTTAAACGGTAAACCTCACTTCTGGGATTAAATTACCTGAACAAGCCAACCAAAATTTACGATCAATGCGTCACTCCGATGGTTAGCTCAGTTGGTCAGATCGGTCGATGGGGACATGAGAGGCGCGATTTCGGGTCCCGTATCGTCAATCAATTTTGGTACAAGTTAAATTTGTTTAATCTCAGAATTGAGGGATACCACTTCGATACTAACAATATGATGAAATAAATTACTCGAATGACTTACCCTGATTGGAGGACCCCTAGGCGGGGTAATAGCGGGTGGTCTCACAATAATCGGTCGTGGCTGAGGTGGGTAAACCGGAGGTGGTCTAACTTGAATGGGTGGTGGGGTTGGAGGTTGGACTGGGTTCGGCTTGACGTGGATAGGAGCTGGGGTTGGAGGCTGAACTGGTCCTGGTTTCACGATGATGGGAGGGGGTGTTGGTAGCTTGATGGTTCCCGGCCTGACGACTATTGGCGGAGGTGTTGGGAAGCGGATTTGACCTGGCCTTACTAGTACCGAATCTAGAAGCAGAAATTACGAATGATTGAATAACTGTTAAACTGGTCAGAATATGAGACAAGAAAGCTTCGTCCTGATCTTTTTTTAATGAAAATAACGGACGAGACGAGCAGGACGTTCAGCTGGTGGTAATTGATACGCCCAGCCCATTACAATGCAGTGCCGCTCAAGATTATTAAAAAACCCATAAATTCTGAGCGGAACTACAACTGCGCTTGTCTCCTTGAGACATAAGATGTCAAGTCTCATTTGCTCAGTAATTTCACTAGCTACGGCGCCTTTCAGACCGAAACACAGTAATGCTTACACATTATTGCTTCACGGCAGAAATAGGCGCTGTTGTGGTACCCATAATCTAGCCATGCGCAAGCGCCATTCGGCGCAAAGGGCTCCTTTGCACTGGTGAATCTCTTATTGGAATGATACACAATCATTGTTTCTTGGCCTGTGAGGCCCAGAGGCGCGGATAATGTACAAAGTACTATCTATGCGCTAAACACTAAAGAAAACTCAAAAAATTTGGATAAAAGAAATATTTCAACGTGATGCTCAAAATTTTATTCTTCAATTCTGGCTGTAATATTCAATGGCAAGAATTTCGAATTCTTTATTTAGATTCATCTGGTACCAAATCATTTAGGTCTCTTTCTTTTATTTATTTTTGTTTTTTTTTTGTTATGATAATATTTGAATTTAAGTGGACTGTATGTACAATGAGGCTTGTAACTTGCCTGTAGAACCAAACGGATAGATGCGATCAGTGATTGCGGAATTAGGAAGAAATACCTGACCTTTACAGCTTTAAGATGGTCTCCTGCTGTTCTGGCTGAATGATGACGAAACAGTATTAATCACAAGCATTAAACCAATCACATTCACTCACTGGCGGTTCAATTGTCGTAAAAATTAAGTATTAAAATATTAAATAAGCGGTTTAGGCACAATGTGTGTGCGCGATTAGCAGGCTTGATTTGACCGTTCGCGGTGACCTTCACATGATTACTGTAGGCATGTGGAAGGACGCGGGGAAAGGGTGCAGGAAACGGGAGGTTATGGCGGTATGATCGCATCTATAGGTATTTATAAAATAATTCTAAAACTAGCTCACCCAGCAAACGCTGTATTATCATATAAAGTAATAAAAAAAAATGAGGTATAAAAAATAAATGACCAATTATCAGAACAACCATATGTCGTACGTGTCTGTGGATGGATTAGAATAATATTAAAATCGCGATACAAAAGTAAATGTTGATCATAGATGGGTGAAAATTTTAAGTTGTATGTATTTTTTAATGCTGAATCATATTTAAATAATTATTTAAAAAATGGCAAAAAAAACCCTTAACATTTAGGGGGATGAAAAATAAATTTTGTCCGAATCTCCACCCTAGCCGATATGCACGCTAAGATTCACGAAAATCGGCCGAGCCGTTTCGGAGGAGTTCAATTACGTGCACCGTGACACAAGAATTTTATATATTAGATAAAAAGATTTCGTTACCAACTATTAATAAAATAGGGACTTACCATACGGAGCTTGTCCATAGACGTAGTTGATGCTAGGTTCATTTGGGTTACACGGTCTGATGGTCACAACTTCCTGGTCGGCTGTCTGACGAGGGTCTGATAAAGAGCATGGTTCTGGTTCTGGTTGAGAACATGGGTCACATGGAGGAGGCTCGCACGGTGGTCCACAAGGATATTGAGGTTCTGGCACTGGTTGAGCCAGAACTGTGCCTAGGAGGAGAACTGAAACAGAGTTTAGAAAAGTTTAGAGTGTCTTTGTTTTTCCATACTTGTATATAACTATAAGTCAGGGGTGCTCAAGCTTGAACTGCTGGCGATCTACCTCAAAATTGTTAGACTACGATCGATCGACTCTGAGAGGCTTCGAGTATGTGTGATGAAGGATTGTGGTCTAGGTAGTGTCACGATGACATAGATATTCGTTTTGCGCAAAATATTCCTTTTTTTTAGTCAAGGTAAGTGTAGGTCTGCTCCTTAATGTCAATGAAAAAACTCATAAATATTATTCAAAATTGCGAGTTTATTGGTTCTTACAAAACAAACGCGTTCTAAAGTTCTAAGCTTAACTAAATAGTGACTTTGGATGTTGAAACGTGATACTGCATGTCCTGAGTATACTTTTCATAAGATGGTACGTAATTACCGATTTTAGTTTATTATGCCGGATTTTTTTCTCGAGATCGACTCAAAAAGCACTCGCGATCGACCTGCCGATCCCGATCGACCGTTTGAGCACCCCTGCTATAAGTTGGGTAATAAATTTGAACTCAAATAAAGCTTGTGCTTCCCCGGGGCATAGAGAGATCATTTGAGCAGCTTTGCTTTGCGCTCGGTCAAATGGTTAGAGCTGATACTGGGGTGCGCCAGACCAGAGATGTCAGCAATACTCCATGTGTGGCCGGAACTGCGCTTTGTAGAGCGCTAGAATGTGGGCCAGCTTGAAGAATAATTGCCGAGCTCGATTCGAATTAGCTCTATCCGAGAAAATTTTGGGCAATCTAACTATGGGCTTTATGAGAAAGCTCATGGTCGCTCGAAGGCAATGGAGAGGGCTATCTCGGAGTTCCCTGCGAGATCAAATCAGAAATGAGGAGATCCGTGGGAGAACCAAAGTTACCGGCATAGTCCAAATGATTGCGAAAGTGAAGTGGCAGTGGGCAGAGCACATAGTTCGACGGACAGATGGCCGTTGGGGCAGTAAAAGTCCTCGAATGGCGATCACGTACCGGAAGACGCAGTGTTGGTAGGCCCCCACAAGATGGACCGACGATCTGGTCAAGATCGCCGGAATGCGTTTAATGAGGGCAGCGCAGGACCGAACGTCGTGGAAATCTTTGGGGGAGTAGACCAGCTGATGATGATGATGATGATCGAACTTTACATGCAATGTTCACAAAAATAAAGAGAAAAATAGTCTACGCAAAGAATTGTCAAAGCATTAACATACGAAATAAAGACAGAACAATTTAAATCTTAAAATCTGGCACGAGCTTAGAGTCAATATGGATGCTAAGAACGCCGTCAATACAGTGAACTTGGCCCGCACCCAAATGGTGTCATACTAAATGCTGCTTTTAAAGAGCTTATGTGAAGTACTTTGCGACTTAAAGCCGAATTGTTCGAGTATAATATCATATAATCCGTACGTTGTATTATCTGTGGAATTAAGGTAGACACAGGCGATGTATTACATGAATACGCTTTGTTAGCAATGATGTATTTACTAATTTTATCTTTATTTTAACAGAGGAATGATTTTTTTATGAAAATGAAACGAGCAGGAAGTTCAGCTGATGATAATTGATACGCCCTACCCATTACAATATAGTGCCGTCAGGATTCTTGAAAAACCCTAAAATTCTGAGCGGTACTACAATTGCGCTCGTCACCTTGAGACATAAGATGTTAAGTCTCTTTTGCCCAGTAATTTTACTAGTTACGGCGCCCTTCAGACCGAAACACTGTAATGCTTACACATTACTGCTTCACTGCAGAAATAGTCGCCATTGTGGTACCCATAATCTAGCCGGCTTCCTGTGTAAAGGAGCCTCCCACTGGTTAGACTAATATACAAGAATGAGGCGTGATTGTTAAGCAATCCAACTGAGGTAACCGAAAATCTATGCTTATAATTTACGAGTGGGTTAAATCATTATTATTATTAAATAACATCTTTCACATAAGTATTTTTATAACTAATATTAAGTTTATATTAATACTAGCTGTTGCGTGCGTGTCGCCCGCGTGGATGCTATGAAGCAATATATATTATGCCTGCAGCTAGCTTGATAATATGAAGCCTATATTATGTTATCCCGACCTATTGTTAATAATGCAAATTTGACTTAAATCAATTCAGTGCAGTTTGCCCGCCGCCGGACCGCACCATAGTATCGCGCACTCGGTTGGTTATGGCCTGTTTTTATCAGTCGTCCAACAGGAAGATACTCTGTCTAGCGTATAAATTATTTATGATTGAACTTGACAATTAAGGATATTTACACGCAATTTATTGAATAATATGGATATGGTTTAATCGCGTGGTAAACCCTTTCAACTCAATACCAACCAAAAAAATAGCTACTGCGGAAAACCATCCAAAAATCGAGTAGTTTCTTGTAGCTGGTGTAGTTTCAGTAAAATACAGAATCTGTCTGCCAAACTTAATTATAAGCTTTTTTTATGACAATAAGGGACGAGACGAGCAGGACGTTCATCTGATGGTATTTGATACGCCCTGCCCATTCAATACAGTGCCGCTCAAGATTCCTGAAAAACTCAAAAATTCTGAGTGGTGCTACAACTGCACTCGACATCTTGAGACATAAGATTTTAAGTCTCATTTGCCCAGTAGTTTCACTAGCTACGGCGCTCTTTTTAAAGAAAAAGCCGCCGTTGTGGTACCCATAATCTAGCCCGCATCCTGTGCAAAGGATCCTCCAACCAGTCTTTTATGGTGATTTTTCTACCGACAATATTTATTTGTCCTAATAATGGATGAAGAAACCAAAAAATAACGAATGACGGATACGTCAGAAAATTTTAGGAACCAACTTCACTTTTGTGTTGTAGTGATGCGCGCGCATCTTAAAATTTCACTCTCATCATTATTTTTTTATAACGCGCCTAAAGAAGTATAACTTCAGATATATAATAAAAATATTTACCAGAAAACCACTTCACTGCTACCCACGTCATGGTCGCCTGATGAATAAAACTCTAACAACCCTCTTATATATCAAAACAGTTTTAAATATTTTACTAAAGATCGCGTCCGAATCACAACTTTCAACGCTTCAATTGTTGTTATATACGTTTGATTTTACACGGATATGCTTCACATATTATGTTTTTTATTTATTTTATATATTGATAATTGGCGAAAAGTACAATAATTAGGTGCAACATACATTCCAAGAATACTGGCAGCATTTCCGCGTTGGATATAGGCTGATCCGTTGACCGGGATAGCTGCCAGCGCTTGGGTTTAAAGTTGCCTTATTGAGGCGCGAAGATATTATTTTGAACATTCTCCGCGCCTCTATGCCCCACGGGCCAAGTGTCTCGACACCAAACGGCACAAAGATGTATGACTCACTGAGACCTGCGACAATTGCCGTCTTCGGCAGTCGAAGCAGCAACCCCAGCACCAACTGACGTAACTTGGACATGAGAAGGAGCCAGAGCCTTGCTATTTCGGTCAACGGATCAGCCTAGCTATCCAACGCGGAAATGCTGCCAGTATTCTTGGTACGCTTCCACGTAATGATAGTTTTAATTTTATGTAATCATAGTATTGTAAATATAGTTGTAAGATTTGTTTTAGGTTGAATAAATATAACATACATTCCTTTAATACTTAAATAAAATAAAAAAGGTGTGTGTGTAATTATGGATTCGTCTGCACTGTGCTCTTAATAGTTTCTTTATTAAAGCAACTATTAGATGCTTGTGTGCGTGCCATCTTGATACTCAATGACATCTTTCAAATTTTGTAACATACTCTTCGTGTTATTTTACATTGAATTTAATAAAATACAAATTAATTACTGATGATATGTGATCTCAGTGTCTTTCTTATTTCTTGTTGTACAATTCTTACTAAGTCTTAATACGCGAAACCGCATTTTAGTTTCAATTATTAGCAAAGTTTGATAGAACATGTGCCATGTCAACGTTACACATTGTTCGAGCCTCGCTCGAGTACGCCCACATGGGCTATTAGTCCGTTGCCGCAATTTGCGACTACGTTTGCAGTATCTAGTTGGAGTGCAGCGGAGACCAATCTTTAATCTGAATTATATAGCATAAATTCAAGAAATATATTAAAGATTTTTTTTACAAAGAAGGCTTACTATAGATAGTAGATTATATAGAAGATAATGATGCACGGTTCTTGTCAGGTTCTGCGCAGGACACCTTGTGTGTATTATTACATTAAGTAGACTAAATTGTTATATGATTTAAAAGATGGGCTGGAAGTTTCTTGTCAGTTCTTTTCCCCATCACAAATCCCCTTTACGAACTGACATAGCTTCATGAAGTTGACCACGTCTTATTGCAATACGGTTATCCCTATTTGAAAACACTTGATGCATATAACTAACAATGTGTACAATCTGTTTCATTCAAGTTTACATTTGAGATTCAAATATAATTTTCTCCAACCGATAAAAGCTTTTATGAGAAATTTTATTGAAACTTTTCATGTTAACGGAGAGAATAACTTTATATTCATATATGCTTTATGAATGCATCTGTAAAATTGATTAATCTTTGCAAGTAAGAATGTAACAATGGTACATTGTTATTGAATTAGGAAGGAGAAAGTTAGCGATTCGACACGAGGCGAAGTTGAGATCCCCATAATGTTATGGGGCAATGCTGCCCATTATCAATCTCAATTACTATCTTTGTGCTACAGAAGAGGGCTATTCGCGCTATTTATAATCTAGGTCCTAAAGAATCTTCTTCTTCTTCGTCGGATTACTCTTGACAGAGCAGTCATGGTCACGTCGAACGACGAACGATTCTACGCCAGTTATCCCTGGCTGTTGCTGCTCTGGCACATGTGTTGAGGGGAGTATTGGTTAGGGCTTTGATCTGGTCTGTCCAGCGCATAGGGGAGCGTCCTATTGACCTACTGCCGTTGACCATTCCCTGAACAACAAGTCTCTCTATGGCATGCTCTCCACGTCGCGTGATATGTCCGAAGTATCTGAGGATACGGGCTCTGACTATAGATGAAAGAAATCATAAATAAACCTAAAGAATCATTGAGAGCATTATTTAAATAAATTAACATCTTGACTGCTGTCTCTTAATATATTCTTGTAATGTATGCTCATAGGCACATAAGTGAATTTGCTAGAAACTGTCATAATCATAATGTTAACACCAGAAACAAATATAAGCTTATAATGCCTACTACTCTCGAATCGAGTTAGTAAGTCTTTTGTGGGGCGTTGTATATGATTTTACAACAAGATCCCAGATAATGTTTAAAACAAATGTATTACGCAATTCAAAAGAATTGTTAAAAAACGTTTGTGTGGTAAAGGTTACTGTAACATAAATGACTTTCTTAATGATACTTCTTATTGGGATTAGAGCGATACGATTTTACATTGTGCCATATTTTATATAGAAAAAGAATCCCGCTGAGTTTGTTGCACCCGTTCTTCTCAGGTCTGAAGCCTTTTGGAATGGGTGGTAGTTTTTGACTTGCAATATGTGAATTTATAACCTATATTGAATTAAAATATTTAAATTTGAATGCCTAAATACCAACACGCGAGTAAGGGAATCGCACTTTCTCTCGAGTGATACATGTAGTGAATATAGATTCCATATCTACGAAGATATTGCATCATCATCATCAGCCGGAAGACGTCCACTGCTGGACAAAGGCCTCCCCCAAAGATCTCCACGACGATCGGTCCTGCGCTGCCTTCATCCAACATATTCCGGCAATAAGGATGCCAGGTAGATTATGGGTAACACAACGGCGCTTATTCTGCCGTGAAGCAGTAATGTGTAAGCATTATTGTGTTTCGGTCTGAAGGGCGCCTTAGCTTGTGAAATTACTGGCAAGATGAGACTTAACGTCTTATGTCTCAAGGAGACGAGGGTAATTGTAGTGCCGAACTGAACTATTGGGATTTTCAAGAATCCTGAGCGGCACTAGAACAAATGCCATGAGAAGGCACAACAATATCCGAGCGAGAGTCACACCACATGAGTAAATAAAACGGTACAGACACTAAGGCTGGCTAAATCTATAGAACGTACTTAGACTTTGCTCAGACTTTACTTATGTAAAACCCTGCTTAGTGTGGAGCTTAGCAAATTCTTTGATTTTATTTTTATAGACATTATTACAGCTGAACTTAAGCTAAGACCAATGCAAAAGTCAAACACGCGTATTATCACACTCAGCTATGTACTACAAAGCTGTGGAATGAGCTTCCTTGTGCGGTCCTTCCGGGACGATACGATATGGGTACCTTCATAAAAAGCACGTCCCCTTTGTTAAAGGCCGACAACGCTCCTGTGATTCCTCTGGTGTTGCAATAGAATGTAGGCGGCGGTAATCACTTTACACCAGGTAACCCGTACGGTAGTTTGTCCTCCTTTTCCATAAAAAATAATAGATCTCAGCCTAAGCATATTAAGAGCGGTCAAATTTGTTACCTATTTTGGTAGGGTTGTCACAAAAATAAAGAGAAATTAAACAAAACATATTTATCAGATTTTTAATTGGGTTTGATCATCGATATTAAATAGTCCTACATGCAAGATTTCATACAAAAAATACAGTTAAAGTCTGCAATTATATTATAAACATCTATTAATATAAATTATATCATATCTTCTAGTTTAGGTATTTGAAAGATTAGTTTTAAATAATTATTTCATCTTAAGATAGACTGACTAGAAAGCAATAAATAAGAACCACGTATTGATAATTAATTAAAAATGTTTTTTTAACTTAAGCTTAAACAAATATTAAAATTTTAATTTTTTTATTTTCGTGTTCATGTTACTAGCCGTTGAGGAGTTCTGTCATGAGGAGACAGTCCTATCTGCAGCTGCAGTTCATGATGAAGATCATGTTTGGCAAACGTAATTTAGAAAATTAATAGAATTATTTTGCGAGTCAACAGCTCCTCAAGATGCCTCGTGTAGAGGCGAAACACGTGTTTTTATTATTTATAAAACAAAGTTAAATTTACATATTTACAATATTTTGCGTCCTTGTTGTTGCGAACTAATAAGAAGGTCCCTCGTAAGGTGACAATCATCACTGCAGCAGCAGTTTGTAGTAAAAACGTGATTATATATCAAAACTAAACTTACATACGTAATTTTGTGACCGTGACACTAACCGTTGAAGAGTTCCGTTGAAGAGAATCCTGGATGCAGCATTAGATCATGTAAAATATCATATTATTGATTTGCCACCGAAGCTATGCAGGTGTACAAAATTTTAGCTGAACCAGATATTGGGAATTGTTATAAACGTTACTTGCAGTATTTAAACTTAAAGAAATATCTACATAGTTATATACTAACCATCCCACAAACAAGTGTTTAGTAAAACCTTGCAATAATAATAAAATGATGAATACATACCATGATGTACTCTTGCCATAACCAAAGAATCATACAAATATAAATATTATCAAATATTTACTTTTATAATATTTTTTTTATAAAAATAAGGAACGAGACGAGCATACGTTCAGCTGATGGTAATTGATACGCCCTACCAATTACAATGCAGTACCACTCAGGATTCTTGAAAAACCCAAAAATTCTGAGCGGCACTACAATTGCGCTCGTCACCTAGAGACATGAGATGTTAAGTCTCATTTGCCTAGCTACGGCGCCCTTCAGACCGAAACACAGTAATGTTTACACATTACCGCTTCACGGCAGAAATAGGCGCCGTTGTGGTACCCATATCCTAGCCGGCTTCCTGTGCAAAGGAGCCTCCCTCTGGTAAGCTTACCTATTATAGTCCATGGCATAGGCTACATATTTATTTTTTCTCGTATTATTCATGCATACAGTACAGTAAACAACTATATTAAAAACATAATACCACTTTTTATGTTAAAATATTAAAGTTTCCAAGATTGTCCACTGTCTGTGTGATCGTTAACCGTTTATATGGTGTTTCGCCGCGTAAGCAACAAGCCACCAGTGGACACTCAGATGCCCCGTATCATTATAGTAGTGCCACCATTATGCGTGGTTGTATGAAGCTTAGTCTCTGTACCTTTTTTTTACTCATGTGGTCACACGACGTGATACATATTAATTACTTTCAACTTATTTTATAAGTAATGGGACTTAGTTAAGCGTGGCAGAGTTAAGCTCCTTGTTAATAACTCTTACTCAAGCATATTATCACAAAAGGAAAGTCACAAACTATCTAAACACAGAGTAACGAACTAACGAAGTGGCGACGTGACTCAAATATTTATATATTTACTTTCTCTGTAACATTGTTGAGGCGATAGTTTTTTTTTCGGAGCCGTGTTTGCTCGATTAGTTTTATTGACGTGTATGGAATTTAATATTTCCGGGTTAGGAAACTATAGTAATATTAAAAAAGAAGGTGAATTTTATTATTTTACTCTTAGATAATTTATAAGTCTTAGTCTAAAGGGCGACTTACTAGACTTACCACTATCACGAGATCGGTATGCAAGCGAGTGAACCCACGGGGCATTGCTAGTATATTATATATACGTAAAATTTCTTCTACCCTTTAATACACGGGTGAATTATCGAACGGAAAATTAAATTTTTATTTATTTGATACTTTTCAGTTTTGGAAGTCGGTTTTTTTAAACGTAGTTTTTTTTATATTTTACATTTTAGTGTCAGTTACTAATTATAATTTATAAACAACCTGAATGAAAATTCCTAAAAAAGCCGTACACAAAAAACAATTATATCATCGTAATAAATAAAAATTTTAATAAAAAATGTTCATAAAATAAAAACTACTGGGCCAAACTATGTAAAATTTTTCTGGGACCAAATGGCATCTATTTTGCATCGAACTATTAAAATTACGTAAATCGGATCATAAATCTCCGAGTAATCGGTATACATACATAAAAAAAAACTATCGATCGAATTGCTAACCTCCTCCTTTTTTAAGCCGTTTAAAAAGACCCAAAATCAATACTCTTTGCTTAACGTTTTTCAGACCTAGTTGTGACAAACAAAAACATATTATTTTTATTTTGACAGGACACATCTGACAGCACCATTAGAACAATCTTAGGTCATTTATACGTCTAGATAGACTGAACTGTTGGCATATATTTTCAGCAACGCACGCTAACTAAGACTAAGTGACTGATGTATCAGGAGTGTTCGACGTATCTGTCATGTACTCCAAAGTAATAAACCTATGACAATAAGGTACATTTTTTACATCTTCAATTTATGTCTGGGCTATATTTTTGATAAAACTTACCGTTACCAAGGAAAATTGAAAAAAAATATAGGCTTTCACTTTTAGTAACTTCCTTGCCAACTATGGGATGAGATTAGGGTTTTTTGCCACATTATTTCTTATATAAAGTGCCAGACTATAAACATAGAATGAAATATGAAACAAAAGATTCCGATGAAGATTTTTAAACAATAAGAAGATAATTAATAATGTGATTTTATCATATTTTCAGATAAACTGTGCTGAGAATTTACGGCGTCGTCTACGAATAAAAAAGGTGAGCGAAAAACAAGATGGCTGCCAACGCTTCTGTAAAGATGAACGGAATAGTTTAGATTTTATGCGCGCAATTTGAAGGAAAATTTTAAAATATCTTGAATAAGTCTCAGATACTGAAGTTATGTAAAAAGAAAGAAATATTTATTTTAGCTTGTGAGCTAATAAAGTAAACTTATAAGTAAATTAATTTTATTAAACTACTGCAGTGTATCTCTGTCTGTAACAATGAGTTATAATTTTAACGTATGGTTTTTAAAGAGGCGTTTGATATTATTCGTCGTAATTTTTTCCTTGTATTAATAATAATGTTATGTTGGTACGGGTGTCCACCTTACATAACAGTGTAGCACCAAAACAAGCCGATTAACGTGTAAATACATAGCCTCACGCACACACTTACACTAATACAGGCCGATAGGCGGCCATTATACATAATTACTAATTATTAATACAGAATTCTTATAGTCTGTGACAGATTGCGTCTCAATAAAATATTTTAATAATGACGTCGTGCGTTGTGAAAAAGTGTAAAAACGATACTATATAAGTATTTGTGGCCATATATGATTATTTAAGGGAGAAAAAATTGTGTAACTAGTATACCCCGTAACCGCACACACACTAGCATAACGGTGCTTCACTTGCTAATATCACGGCGCGGAGTCCTTCTTTTTGTACTCGTCCGTAATGGGGGATTAATTATTGTTGATATTGTTTCCGGAGTTTATCAGATCTAACATTTTATGTCTCAATGTGTCAAGCGATTTAGATTTTAGATGCCCCTAACATTTTATGTCTCAATGTGTGAAGCGATTCAGATGCCCGTCAGAATTTTCCGGTTCTCAAGAAAACTAAGTGACACTACTGTAATCTGCGTTGTATCTTCTCGTTACTTGTTATAATAAAAATTTTTAACAGTAATAAACAATCGACTCCAAAAAAAACAAAAACAATAGATATAATATGCACTAAATAGTAAAAAAAGAATTGCGTATTCTTATACAATCTAAAAAATCTAATTGTGGTTGCAATTATTGTTATTTTTCGAATAAGTGTCATTTTGCCGCGGCCCCACCCTCGCCTCTCGCCTTGTCACGTTGCGCGTGCGACACAAGCACATCTCACCACAACATGTAGGTATACAAACCTACCATGGCTGACATCGGCTCGAAAGAATCGAAAGTTCTGCGGTAACAAACGTAAAAAAAAATACCGACGAATTAAGAACCTTTTGTTAAGTCGGTTAAAAATAGCAGATATCTATGTAGTAAATGAGATAAAAACTTAACAGGATACAAAAAAGTAAAACGATAGTGTAATTGCATAATTTAATTCAACAAAATATAATTACAATAAAGCTATATTTGCAAACATTCATACAATTAAAACTATAACGGGTATTCTAAATATACATTGTCCGTTAGGGAAAGCCATTCATTGAGGTTCAGATATTTACAAAAAATCTGCTAACAAAATTCTTTAAAGAAACAGAATCCGACTTAGGTTCGAATCTGACTTAAGCCGAGATCGAAGATGGAATTAACATCACAATATACCTGCAGTAGTAGCTGTGTTATGAGTAAGAATGAATTAAAATTTGTTTTAAAGATTTCAATTTTCTCCTGATAAGGAAGTGGCAATAATACTCGAGAACTCAATAATTATATCCTAATTATCTCATGGCTATCCAAATGGATCATCTCAAAACCATCTCCAACTAAAAACGGAGAACCCTTTTAGAGCCAAGTATCTCAAAAGCAATGATTTCCTCAGTTACAATTTCTACAAAAACTTCTGGAACTGTCTGTAATTTTAGTTGCAGGGAAAGGTTAATTATTTTTTATTTAGAAGCTAAAATAGTAGCTCATTTCTGGATGTAGTTTAGAAAAAACCATTAATCTTAATGCGAGATATTTTCCTGTCTTCTAAAGTAAGTCAATTTCATCTGGTAGTATAAAATACGTCATTATTATTTTCGACACTTGAAAAAGTTTTTATATAGTTTTAACAGTTTTCATTTCTTCTTATTTCTGCTTCAATGTGAAATTTTGACTTTACTTAATTCTTCGTTGAGTAAAATCTGATCTTACCCTATTGCTGTCGTATCCTTCTTTTGCTTTGAGTTCTCATAGGATTATAATTAATCGGGTTATTCTGTTTCTGTATTCCTAGCTTTCACAGGTAGAGTTCCTTTGCTAATAAGGTGCAATGTTAGCAGATTTCGGCTGTTTTTTCAGTATTGAGAGCATGGATTGCAGGGGCATGGTGGTATACGACCAACCTCACCACCATAGCTGTTGTGTCCAGCACCAATTCCTTCACATCCAGAACTACCTCTAGAAATCACGGAAGTTCTGAAGCTGATAGTTGGTGGCTGAATAGTAGCTGGGGCGTGTGGTCTTACCACAATTGGTGGTGGATTAATAGGGGCTTGCGCAGGCTGTCTAATTGTAATTGGAGCGGGTTGAATCGGACTTGGTCGTGGTGGTTGGACTGTGATGGTTGGCGGTTGAATTGGTGGCAATGGGGAAGGTCTGACGCAGATAGGTGGTGGTGTTATGGGAGGCAAAGGTGCAGGTCTTACCCAAATTGGTGGCGGGGTAATTGGAGGAAGTTGTGGTGGTTGTACAGTAATTGCTGGGGGTGTGATTGGGTTAAGACGAGGTGGTCTGACTAGGATCGGAGGTGGTGTTATCACCAGGTCTGGCTTGGGTTTGATGAACAGGATTCCTCCGGGTACGTTTATGGATTGGAATCCCATGGATTGTAGTTTTGCACTGGTTCCGGTTCTTTGGATTTGAATCTTGGCTACTCCGTTACCACATGTAGCTGGAAAAACGTATGAATTAGAAAATAATGTTTGAAAATTTATACTAAAACTAATTTTAAGAAACGACTGATTGAGTATTTTTTTTTCTTAAGTGTCAATTTCACACAATACAGTGACGTCTCGATGTACGTCTTACGGCCGTTCCCAATATTCAGTCTATCTCTTACTTGAGATAAAAATCGTATCTAAAGTTGACTTTTCTCTCCCACTCAACTTATCGATGGTAACTCACCTCATCCGTACACGCTGTCTGTCAATAGAACGACGTATAGCTTACCAGCGACAGAAGTTTGTATGGAAATTGCAATTCACGCGTCCCAATAGAAGACAATAAGAATGACTTATCGGGTATATTGGGACAGCTAATTACTAACACTACAAATTTATCTCTATCAGTAGATAGTATATTGGGAACGGCCGTTAAAGTCTTAACTTGACCTACAAACGATAAAACGATTTGATTATTGAAGAAACGGGCCAAGTGTGTGTCGAACATGCCTTCCGTACATTTTATTTTTATTTTTTTCCCTATACTTGTAGTATAAAACAGTATTACTTGCCAAATTTTAGAGTTCTTGGTCAATGGAAAATACCCTATAAATTTTTCCCATGAGAGTGTTGAAATATACGTTTTTCGGCAAAAACACTCGTGTCTTTTTTTAACGTTAATTTAAAACTTTTTTCACTGCTTTATGAGACTCAGGTTTACCTGAGTATATTTTTTTTTCAAATTCACACGTTCCCAAAATAAAGTCTTCACGGACTGACAACAAAGTGATCATATTAGGGTACTGTTTTTTCTTACTTCTTACTTTTACTCCTAAGAGTGGTAAAATATGATTGGGGTTGTATTATGATTGAGATACAACAAATCATAAATCAGGAGGAACTTCTGGTCTTTCTGTCACATATTCACATATAGAAATAATTTGATTGTCATTTCTTTTATATTTTGTACGAAAGTTTACCGTGTGGGATTTGTCCAAAAATTGTGTGGAATCGGTTAATGTTTGGGCGTCTCCGCCGGCACTCGGCTACGCGCATTTTTTTTTCGGTGTTAATGACATACGTGAGCCGAGGGGGCGTGCACTTCACCTTACTTATCGACAAACTGCGCACGCGCATTTCTGCTATCAATTTACCATTTTGTGTTACAACTAGTGTTTACAGTCCGCTAGTTTTATTCTAAAGTCTCTGCATGAGATCCTAACGAATGGTCCTTCGAGCCGGATCATTCGACCCACACCTCTGTTTATTACTCCTGGTGGTAGACTGAGCGGTACCACCAATTGGCTAATTAGTGTTTCTCCAGAGTCCAGAGGCTCTGGTTAAGAAAATTGACAAAATTTCAAAATCATTTAATACTTACTAGGCGGTCTTTCGCATGGTGGTTGTATGTACGGTTGAAGGCACGGCGGCTCACAAGGGTCGCATGGCGGAGCGCAAGGGTCGCATGGTGGGGCGCAAGGGTCGCATGGTGGGGCGCATGGGTCACATGGTGGTGGGCAAGGATCGCATGGTGGGGGACAAGGATCGCATGGTGGGGGGCAAGGATCGCATGGTGGGGGGCAAGGAGGCGGCATGAAACATGGCGCCGGTATAGATAAGCGTATATTTTGTGGTGCAGGTGCCGCTAAAGTGCTAGCGATTAAACCTGGAAATAAAATAATTAAATAACATGAGTAGAAAGCTTACTAATATTATAAAAGAAAGTGTTTCTTGTTTGTTTGAACGCAATAATCTCTGGATCTACCTGTCAGTTTTGGAAAATTAATAATTATTTTTTAATATTGTAATATATTTAGAGATAAGATAATTAATACGTCGAGTTAGAGTCTCTTGCTGTTAGACAACTGATAAAAACAGGCCAGGAATATTAGTTAGGTGTACGTGACAAGCCCACGTGTTACACTCGCGATTTGTATGACACTTTGTGTTAGTGTGCGTGAGTTGGTCAAAATAGAGGTTTTCACAACTGTCTTTTTAGTCTATTTAGACGTATAATTGATCTATTATTTAGAGCCTGTTTAACAAGGTTATCTAATATTAGGCTGTATGTACTTAGTGTGCTAGTGCCTTAATCCTTAGGTCATATTTATAGATAAACTGTGACAACTGTGAAAACGTCGAAAAAAATTGAGGTTGAATGTTAACCTCTATTTTGGGCAATGCACGCACACTAACACAAAGTATCATACAAATCGTGAGTGTGAGGCGTAGCTTGTCACAGACACTAAACTAATAAACCTGGTCTGTTTCCATCGGTTGTCTAGCAGCAAACCAAGAGTCATTTCAATTTAGGTCCGTACAAAAACTAAAATTACATCATCCACGTAAATAAAAATGTTCATAAAATTAAAACTACTGGGCCGAACTACGTGAATTTTTTATGGGACCAAATGGCATCTAAGAATCACGTAATTCGGTTCATAAATACCAGAGTAATCAGTGTACATACATAAAATTGAACCGATTTGAGAACCTCCTCCTTTTCGAAGTCGGTTAAAAATACATCATTGACAAAATGTACGAAAGAGCCGGCCGTCCCTCAAATAGACTTTGAACATTACTGCCACGAAATAAGGTGGTAATTTGAATGTTTTAATGTTATCTGTATAAGTAATGTTTAGGTACGTCTTAGATTAAGGATTGGCCTCCACTGTGCTCCAACTAGATACCGCAGGCGTAGTCGCAAAGTGCGGCAACTAATACTACACCCAATACAAGTGGGCGTACTCGAGCCAGTCTCGAACAATGTCTGACGTTGACATGTTCTATTAAACTTTGCTAACTATTCTGTTCTATGAAACTAAAATGCCTTGGTTGCGTAGTTAAACTTTGTACAAATAATACTACAAGAAATATGAAAAACGCTGGAATCACAATATATCATCAGTAAGTATCCTAACCTTGTAGAAAAGATCAAAATCAGAGTCCCGACTAAATGTGTTCGTAGAACAAACAATTTATTCACTGTCAAAAAAATTAAATCTAATTTTACTTAAAATGCTTTCTTTACCGCTGTTTGAAACTATACAATAATCAAAGGTCTCACTTGGATTTATATTTATTTACATATATACATGTTTATTTATTTATAATCGCTTATAAAATGCTCACAGCATACCTTTATTTATTTATGGTGTATGTGGATGATGCAGCTACTGTACTCAATAACTTTTGTATTAATTAACATTTACTTTTGTTACTTACTCGTGTAAGACATTGACTATTTGACGTTTGAGTGCATCTGTTGCATCATTTTACATTTTACATATTATATTGTAATTGAAATGATTTGTGATTCGATGTAAATGTAAATCGTGATATAAAAGAGTGGCAATGAGTTTCTTGCTACTTCTTCTCATTAGCTCAAGCCTTTACGAAGTAGCGGTAGATTCAATAAGAAATTTTTTTTTTGACATTCATAAGTGTCATTTCCGTGACCAGATGAATAAACTGTTTTTGATTTGATTTGATTTGACTAATATAAGAATCTTTAAAAATCATTAATTAACGATTTATTTACAAAAAGCAATTAATGTTTGTATTTTTTCTCTTTATTGTTTTCTTTTTGTGTTTGCGTTATGTTATTGTTAATTTCCAAATACTTCTTGAATATTTACTTTAATTATTATTAACTTCATTATAATTTGTGGGCACTCAATGTCCTTATCTATTAAGAATTAGATTAAGACATTTTTACATGACTGTTTGCTGCCAAAATAAAATAAAATACACAAATAAAATTTGAAAAACAACAAAATTTTATGAACGATGCGGGACTCGAACCCACGACCTCCGGCGTTCCGTGCCGGCGCTCTAACCAACTGAGCTAACCGTTCGAGTGACGTCTCGTTATAAAATCTTGTATGCTTTGTTCAAGTCTCGGGTTGTGGCTTCATCTACAGGATCTACTTTACAGTTGATAACCTGCTCAACCCCAATATTTGCATATTCAAATTTTATTTGTGTATTAATCCTTGGAAGTGAGGGTTATCACTTTAAAAACATAACAAATTGTTTAAAATAAATAAAAAAATAATAAGTCAAAGCATTAAAGATAATTTTAACTCACCTAACAATCCTACTGCTGTCAAACGCCCCATTTTTCCAAGACCTACAGACTGCCAAAAAGGCGGCTTTTTATATGTTTCTAGAATGTTTGACATAATGTTAATTGGTAACGCATTACTTAGACCATTTATATACATGTACGGATGATTTACGTTTTAACTAACATTAACATTGGATTTTGCATGACCAAAAAGATTAAAGAATCATTAATAAAAAAAAAGCAATTGTGTGGTTTTATGAAACCACGATGCAAGTGAAACTTTTTTCACGAAATAATTATATCAGGATAGAAAAAAAAAACAAATTTATAAATTATGCTTTACATTTTCATAAAATAATAAAAACTTTATCAAGTGTGTGGGGTTCGAACCTACTCTTCCACCCGAACGCAATTGCATCCAATATGCGACTAAAGGCGCAAGGACATGCAACACACAGACGAAAAAGTATGAGACGATGTAATAAATGTTTCACTTTAAAAGGATTGTGTGGTTTTATGAAACCACGGTAAAAGTGAAACTTTTTTTCACATTATAGACATTTAACTAAAAATTATTGAAATAATATTCCATTAAGGGTATTAAAATCGCTTTATCAATCTTAATTTTATACTTGGAAAATTGGAATGATAATGTGAAATAATAAAAGTAGACTAAGTCTCCAACTAATATTTTTATTGAACTCTTGTGTCTTAGCCCTGGTTAAAAATATTCATTGAAAAGGATTACATTAAACACTGACAAACAACATTTATATCAAACACTGACAATAACTTGCTACTTCCTTAGAGGAAAGTGAATCATGTTGTTAATAACTTTTAATAAATAGAGAAAACATACAGAAAAGGAATTTTAATGATGAAAGATGAGATGAGAATACTTTATTGGACTTTTTTGTAAAACAAAATACTGAAAATAAATACCAAAAATGAAAATACTAAAAACGAGGCAGTAAGGGCCCGGGCTATAAGCCTATTCGCAAGTACGAATTAAAAAAAATGTACTCTGTGGTCCTGTCAAATCAAACATCAATGGAGGTGCGTTGCTAACTCGTTATTTTTACGAAAACACATAAGCAAACATTTAATTTGTAATTCAAAGAACTATATTTATTTATATTACTATTATTTAATAAGTACAAAAAAGGGCTTAATGGTTTATAATTTGGCGCTATAAATCTATTTTAAAATCACCGCTAAAATCATATCATTTTAGGTTTCGAAACGCAATTTTATTTCGTTCATTCTTCTATGCGATCCAAACGCCATTCAGTAAAAGGCGGTGATCACTTATCGCAATGAGTTCGGGAACGAATAAGATAGCTATAAAGAAGTATGTACCTACCAATATTAATGATCGTGGCTGAATAAATGACAGATAAAAGTAAAGGAGTACAAAAAATGTAAATTCAAATTCAAATATTTTAATAAAAATAGGATGTATTCACTTATTGAAAGTCAAAAACTACCACCCATTCCAAAAAGAACGCCCAGACCTGATAAGAACGGGCGCAAAGTCAGCGAGCTTTTTTTCATCAAACAAAGTAATATTGTACATAAAAAACTTATTATTTATTAGCCTGAGGGCGACCGCTCCATTCCCAATCAGTGGTATCATTATGAAAGTCATTTATGTTATAGTAACCTTTACCACACAAACGTTTATTAACAATTCTTTTAATTCAGCTACAAAAAGACAAAAGTATGTACTCGGTAATGTTTAAATTAACGTATGTTTACGCCACACCCAAATGAGTGTGAAATGATACACTATAACTCATCGCGTCGATATAAAAGAATAATTTAAGATCATACTTCATTTACTGACATGGCTTTCTCCGGATTGGTTCTTATTGGTAAGTATTACGATGTTCAATAGTTATTACCTTAGATTAAGGATTGGTCCAATTAGATATCGCACTACTTAAGAACAATAGCTTTTTTTATTACGGCAACTATTAGATGCTTGTGTGATTGATTTGAATTACAAGGAAACCACTGAGTTCAGCTACTTTTTTTTATGGAAATAACGAGTAGGACGTTCAGCTGATGGCAATTGATTATTACAATGCAGTGTCGCTCAGGATTCTTGAAAGGCCGAAAAATTCAGAGCGGCACTACAATTGCGCTCTTCTGATTCGAGCTTTCACAGCTCACATCTCCGCTATGCAGAGCTCACATCTCCTCTCCGCTTTGGTGGAAATAACCTGACCGCTTCGCGGCTAATCTCCTCTCGTCTCCGCTTTGGTGGAAATAACATTACCACTTCGCGGCTAATCTCTCGTCTCCACTCCTCTCCGCTTTAGTTTAAATAACCTTACCATTTCACGGGTAATCTCCTCTCCGCTTTGGTTTAAATAACTTGACCACTTCGCGTCTAATCTCCTCTCATCTACTCCACTCTCAGCTTTGGTGGAAACCGGGCCTAATGCCTTTTTCTGAAGCCTGTCAATCATATTAGAAGACCTAATAAAATTATATCAATCTTTTAACGAAGTTAATAGGAAAACAAACTTGGCGTATCATGTCTGTACTTAAACTTGAGTTCCAACTTAATTTGCGGTTACTTACGGGTAGCAACTTGGTACAAGGTAACGGAAATCGAATTTCAAAGTTAACTCGAACTGCAAACTTCACTTAATTGGATGTTTGGAAGCTATACTCATCTATGTCTAATGTAAACGGTTTTATTTTCAAATATTTTATACTTACAGCTATTATTAATCTGAAAATGATGATGGTTATTGATACCGCCTGCCCATCATAAAATATAAATGCACTTTTATAATAAAGTCCCAGCCACTGTTCAGGCATTATCTATGAATAAATTTAAATGTTTTATTAAAAAATGGCTCTGTCGTAAATCCTATTACTTCACAACTGAATATCTAAGTGATCGGACAGCCTGGGACTAGATTATGATAATTATATAGCGATAGAAATGAATGTGCAATATTGTATATTTTTATTGAAAAGAGCGCAAAAAAAGGAATGGTGGGAGAGTTTCTCTCAGAGCGCCATTTATTTCCGAAGCGATAGTAGTATCTAGTATATTAGAAATGAAATCAAAAAGAATTCTAAGGGAATCAATTTTGAGAAAATAAATGCATTTTATGCCTTTTTTATGCCATTACAATGTAGTGCCCAAAAATTCTGAGCGCTTCTATAATAGCGCTCGTCACCTTGAGACATAAGATGTTGAGTCTCATTTGCCCAGTAATTTCACTAGCTACGGCTACTAGCCCTTCAGACTGAAATACAATAATGTTACACATTACTGCTTCATGGCAGAAAAAGGCGCCGTTGTGGTACCAATAATCTAGCCGGCATCCTGTGTAAAAGAGCCACTGGGATAAATCTGAAAAGATTTTTATTTTGTTTTGTTTGAACGCACTCAAATCGTTAGCTGTTTAAATTAATTAATTTTAATCCCAGCCGTATAATGTTAACGTCTGGTATTTTACAACAGGCTTAGAGCATTCTTTTTCTTCTCAATCATGATCTCCCGCTAAGATCGTATGACATTAGTGGTCGTTGGTATCCTTAGTTTTGGGTCGTACTGCCTCCCGCGCGATGCGTCCACTTTTGACAGTTTGTAGCATTGCGGGAGCACTCCACCACAGTTGGCTGGGTCACTGCTTTGATCAGATCCGTCCATCACGTGGATGAGTATCCTCTCGCTCCTTTTGGTAGGGAAGTAATTTAGGTACGTAGGGCCAGGTGGAGGACTTCTTTCAAGATGAAATTGTTGGTTCGGAAAGTCAAGGAATCTTAAGGAGTCGCCTCCAACACCACATCTCTAAGGTATAATTTTTGCGGCGGTCTTGCAGTCTAGGGGACTAGGTTTCAGCCCCGTAGAGCAAGATTGGAAACACAAACCTCATAAGTCGAACCTTAATGGTTTTGGTGATCCTTTTGTCATTTGTAAATTCAATTTCAAGTTAGCAGAAGGCCCCGCGCACCAGATGAAGTCATAATTTATTCACGTAAATCAAACAATAATATTTTAAGTTCTTTCACCGTAACGTTGTTGCAGCATTACTGAGTACAGCTGCCGCCGCACCATGGCGCTGCTATCGCACTCCGGACTGTGGCACCATCTGCATTGGGGATTGCGGCCAGCCAATCATATGCCCCCCAACAATTAACGTCGGGAGGGCTATGCCCCCCTGCACTGGACCAGCGACGATCTACACTCCACCGCGATGCCCATGTCCACCATCACCTTGCAACCCTTGCCCCCCACCTTGCAACCCATGTCCCCCACCCTGCCCCTGCATGCCCCCATGCCCGGAACCTTACAACTTCCCTCCGCCTTGTCCCTCACCATGCCTATATTAAGATGAATATTTATAACAAATATTAATAGCAGTGGTGGCATAATTTGGAAATTTAATTTGTAACAATATTGAAATTTTATGAGGCAAATGGAAATTCAAAAATAAAACGTAAAATAATCATATATTTTTATTTTTATAACCTTAATCATAGAATATACGAGTATAATATAATTACAAGTACGGAAGTCTCACTCCGACAAAATGAATTAAAGAAATAGGGACTCTTGCGGCCATACAATAAGGTGTATTTCAGATCGCACAGCGCAACCAACCTACCTTTTTATTCACCTAGAAGTTGCCTCTCTTTCTATCGCATGACTCTTACCTCTTCTGACGACATTAGGGTTGACTTCTTTACCTGAAAGTATTGGTACCTGCCTAGTATAAGGGCTTCTTATAAAAATTGCTGAGTGTTTTCTATAATATTAATAGGTATGTAATCGTAATTTACAATCAATATTCTTACCATTTCGATACCTACACGGCGAGTGAGACAGGCCTGCCTAAATACATCTATCTATAGTAGGTAAATATAAATTTAAACACCTGAGATACATACACTGCATTCTTTAAACTATGGACATAATTTATTCGACATAATTACATTAAGATGCAATTTTGGACTTAACTATGGTATGTATAGTGTTATTCGGAAAAAGACCCTTCATCAGCATTCCTTCCTTCTTTTTTCCTTCATATTATACTTAACATATTGACAGAACAACGTCTGTCGGGTCAGCTAGTTTTATATAAAACTTACTATCACTACCACAAAAAAGAGAACCTTCGCAAATCGGCAGTGCCCCAGGGCACTAGATTCCTCAGATACACCAAAACCGAAATTGCCGTACTGCACCCTACTCCCTCACCAAGTTGTGACCCTTATTTTGTTTACAAGATGGTTTATTTTGCATGGTCTTATAGCTTGTTTCAATAGCTTTCAGATACATTCACTCAAATCATTCTAATTATACGCAATCTATTGCTACACGTAAAATAATATGCATTGACCGAACGCTGCGCGAGTGTCAAAATTGCGCCGCGCGGTTCAGAGAGCGCCGATTTGCTTATGTTAATGAATATGATAAGCCTCGTTGCAATTTTAATTTCATTTCTCGTAAAGGAGATGTGCTTATAATTATTGTAACCTATAAATTTATTATATTTAAAACAGTGATGTCATTAATAAACAATGTATAAAACAATGGGGCCGAGTAAATAACCTTGAGTGTACCTGGCACTACGTTAACTTTTGAAAAGATGAAACCTTTAATAATATTTCTTCTAACTTACCACTTACTTTAGTAAGTAAGTAGGATATAGGTAGTCGAATTACTAACTTACTAACTGTCTAGTTGAATTATTATTTCTCCAATTAACAATGTGTGGTCAACCTTGTCAAATGCCTTTTTGAAGTCTGCTTTAGAAAAAACGCAAATTTGTTATGAAGTTCAGCGCCTTTATTACGATTTTATTCTGGAATTCCGCACATATTTTGGGATGGTTCACAAGTTAGGATTTCATCCCCACCATCTGGATGTGTGGCGGTCCTCTACAGTGCGGTTTTCAAGGAGCTTTCTCCCTCGTACTACAAAGCTATGGAATGAGCTTCCTTGTGCGGTGTTTCCGAGACAATACGACATGGGTACCTTCAAAAAAAGCGCGTACACCTTCCTTAAAGGCCGGCAACGCTCTTGTGATTCCTCTGGTGTTGCAAGTGAATGTGGGCGGCGGTGATCACTTAACACCAAGTGACCCGTACGCTCGTTTGTCCTCCTATTCCATAAAAAAAAATAACTATGTGGTAACTTGTATTTGTCAAATTGGTCAAGAAACGCTTTTAAATCAAATAGAATACTTTACCATGGCTTTAATAAATAACAAAATTATATTGTAAGCTACTACATCCAAATTATGAATCATGTGCAAAGTTAAAAACGTTTTAAATATCAAATATTTAACAAAACGCAATCAAGTAAAACAAATAGGAACTGTGTAAATATAATCTGAATGATGGTCAAAGTTAAAAGTGTTTCATATGTTTAATATTTCATAGAGAGTAATTAAGGATTAAACTGTACAAATATAAAGTTCTGCACGTTGGATGCATCAACCTTTAGAGATTGAATTTGTTGTTTGTGTAAGGATGCTTCGTAAACATGATGTGATTACTCTCATAACTAGTATTCCGTATTTACATTATTGCAGCTATAGAGTTGAAATTGTGTAGTCTCCTCCTATAATCTGTAGCTTTCTAAATACTGTTTTAGGCTGTAATCTCATTTTATTAAATAATATATATAAAAAAAGAGAATGTATGTTTGTAATAGATTCGTTAAGTAAATATTCGACCTAAACTATTCGACCGATCTCAATGAAATCTTTTGTAATAGATTCGTTGAAGTTCAAGGAAGTTTTACATATATAGTTTGTCGTGTCACAATCCCACCCGCCACCATATCTCTCGAACCGCTTATTGACAGAACAACGTCTGTCGGGTCAGCTAGACCAAACAGTTATGTCTAAATAACTAATTTATATGGCAAAACAGCGTTTGCCAGGTCAGCTAGAGGATACAAGATGGTTTATTTTGCATGTTCTTATAGCTTGTTTCAATACCTAGCTTTCAAATACATTCACTCAAATCATTCTTATTATAGGCAATCTATTGCTACTCGTAAAATAATATGCATTGACAGAACGCTGCGCGAGTGTCAAAATCGCGCCTCGCGGTTCAGAGAGCGCCGATTTGCTTATGTTAATGAATATGATATTTAAAATGTTTTCTCTATTTTGAAAATAGTATATCTTAATACATATAAATTACATGACACGTTGTTTGTCCGCGATGGACTCCTAAACTAATGAACGAATTTAAATGGGGATTACTTCATGGAGTGCAGTTTGGTTCAACTTGAGAGATAGGATAGTTTTTTATTCGATTTGGGACCCATAATTATTTTTTATTTTCAATATTTGTTTTGTATGGACATACTTTCTATGAGAGAATTTAGTGACGCACGGTTTGACAGTTCCACTGTGAAACAATTTCATTATAACAGCAGGGAGCCTTTATTCTTGATGTTTTGAAATATTATTGGCAAATTCCTATAAAACAGTTTTTCTTTATTATCTACAGAACAACGTCTGTCGGGACAGCTAGTAGTTAATAAAACTCAAAACTATTTTCAAAATAGAGACAACATTTTAAATATGGAGATTTTACCTGATTGATATCTATTCGAATGTTATATGAAGAAGTCTAATTCTGTTTATCCTTGAGTAATGTTGTTTGACTGTGTCGAAAATGATGATCCTAAGATCATCATTCAGTCGTTGAGTCCACTTCAGATGGAGCATATTAATATTATATGAAACCATATTATATGAACAATTTGAAAAGTACAAGTATAAATTTGTGATAGTCATGTCTCATCGCTCAAAAGAAACACGAAAATTTATAAGTTTTATAGAAATCTTACTGGCAAGAACGCAATGGATTTATGTTCCAATAAACTTTTCATTACAATATTGTATTGTCGCTGAGAAAAAGTACTTGAGAAGTTTATGCAACTTCCGAACTTAGCGGCCAGAGAGTCTGTGGCCAAAAATATAGCCATGGCACATATTAAATTGGTTTGATATATCTGTAGACATATATCTAACGGCCGTACCCAATATACTATCTACAGATAGAGATAAATTACTACCATTTAATGTCAGTAATTAGCTGTCAATAATCTGATGCTGTCGCAATATACCCGATAAGTCATTCTTATCGCCTTATATTGGGACGCGTGAATTGCAATTTCCAACTTCTATCGCTGGTAATCTATACGTCTTCCCATTGACAGACAGAGTGTACGGATATGGTTACCGTCGATTATTGGGACAGAAAAGTCAACGATAGTTACGATTTTTATCTCAACAAATAGACTGAATATTGAGAACGGCCGTATGAGTGTTGAACGAGTAACTCTTATAGTACACATAAATTATTATTCGTTGTGTATCTCAGGAATGGCTTTAATAATTATTTGGAACTAATTTTGTATTTTAACCGACTTCAAAAAAGGAGGAGGTTCTCAATTCGTCGGTATTTTTTTTTATGTTACCTCAAAACTTTTGACTGGGTGAACCGATTTTGATAATTCTTTTTTTATTTGCAAGCTTGTGCTTCCCGAGTGGTCCCATTGTAATATGATGATAATTGTAATTTTTGGAGTCGGTGTCATCCAAAATAGGTTTGTTACTACATACATAGTTATAGGTGAGATGTGCTTGAGTCGTGATGAGGCGAGAGGCGACAGCGGGTTGCGGCGGAAGGACACCGATTCCAAAAATTACAATAATCGTAACTAGAATAAGATTAATTAATTAGATTGTATAAAAATACGCAATTAATTTTATACTTTTTAGTGCATATTATATCTATTGTTTTGGAATAGTGATTTTGAAGGCGGTTGTTTTTTTTTGTTAAACATTTTTTTTTGCTTTTTTATATTCTATTATCTTAATATCGATTAATCTAAATTGAAACATTTGCGTTAAATTAGAATACACACAAAAATAATATGTTGAAAATAAAGAAAGTATTAAACTAATGTTGCAAAAAAAAATATTATATAGCCTGAGGGCGGCGCGATGGCTTCATTCCCAGTCTGTGAATAATTTAAGAAAGTCATTTATGTTTTAGTAACCTTTACCCGATAACCGTTTTCTGTAACATTTGAAATGATGTATATGAGAGGCAGTATCGTTGCCAAAACATAAAAATAAAATAGGACCAAGATGAACCTTGGTGAACACCAGAGATAACAAAGTAATGCTGCGGATTGTAACCATTTATGGACACAATCCAGTCCTTTTGCTATATAAGACTGAAATCAACTGTTTAGTTATCAAGTTATCCCAAACAGGTATATTTTATTGATGAGGTTGTTGTGATTCACTTTGTCGAACGCACTAGCAAAATCTATGTAGATGAATACTCGGGTGAAATTTAATTTACGCACGTTGTATAGTGCGTTGTTAGGTTCTAGCGTAAGGAAAAACTTTATGAGTGGATGTTTAAAAGTTTGATTATAGAATTACGGAAAGAATGACGTATCAGATAAATAAAGCAAGTGTGTGTGGGCAAGTCGGTCGCGGGAGACCTCGTAGAACATTCGTCGACCAAATTGGGGACGTTCTGAAAAAAGGTAAGGTCCGAAGCAATCGGCGAGCATGTATGCCTTTGCAGTAATGAATGTAGGGGAAGCGCGTGAGGTTTGCAAGGATAGAAGCAAGTGGCATTCTATTGTCTCTGCCTACCCCGACGGGTACAAGGCGTGAGTGTATGAATGAATGAAACAAGAACCAAATTAAACCTAATCAGCTATAACACTAGTAACTTTAACACTTAAACTGCTATATTTATGTAGATTCTTAACGAGGTAGGGACTGCCTTAATGCCTATGGTATGCACGTGCTGTGTATGGGAGGCATAAATATTTTAGAAATATAAATGTGGGGCATGGCCTAAAAAAGGCTGGGAAACACTGAACTAAATGAATGTATTTTAACTTCGACTTAAGCTCACTACTTTTAACTCCCGTAGGAATATGCAGAAATGGTTTTTGGGGAACGTGAAAATTTTAAACAAGTTTCGAATTTGTTAAGCGTAACACAGAAAAGATTATATCGCAAGCTCCCGAGGCATTTCCACATGTTTTGACTTCAAGCCTTCATAATCGTTGAAGTAGTTTTTATATTAAGTGTTTAATTCCTTCTCATGTTTTGAAATGTTTATGTTTTAACCAAATTTGCTCAGGTTTTATTGAATGCACACAGTGGTTGACATTTTGAAGTTATAATACTAAAAATTAAGGATTGGTCGCCGCTGCGCTCTTTGAAGCACTGAGCGGGGGTAAAACGGGTGCGGGGATTTTTTAAGTTACTAGTTTTTGTTACTAAGAGTAAGGCCAAAAAGAGGAGAAGATTGTAAACGAGGTTTCAGGGGTTCTAAACAGTTTCATCGAAATTTTTAAATATTGAAAATAATTGATACATTTCTGAGGTTGTCTAGAGCTGCCAACTGTTATTCCATAATTTAAATCTACAACTACTTCCAATAACAGCCAAATAAACAAGAAATAATTAACAATAACGAATTAATAATAAAAAAAACTACGTTTAAAAAAACATTGCGTGTGTATAAAGTACACATGTCAGAAGTGAAACCTGCATGGTGCATGAACCTCTAAACCGCATATGAATTCCTGGTACGTGTTGCTAGGATGACACATGATTTCAACCGCTATGAAAGACATTCCTACCACCACTAATATATATAATAATATGTTCTTCTGGTGTCTATGTAGTAATACGTCGTGCGCTTGGAGTCAGAATATATCAAGGTATACTCGCGCCATACTTAAGACAATCTCTTCTAGAACTATGATCGCCTGGTACCAAAACATTGTATTATGCTTCCTATCTCATTATCTCCCATATTTATATTATGAATTGACGTACGTGACTGCTCTTTTTACTGTCGCTTTTTCGTTTCATCGACTTTCAAATCACAGGTCTCTTACCTGTCGTTTTTTCCGTTGCATCCGGTATGAAATCACAACGATTCTAAAGAAGTTTCACTTCAAAAACAGACTTCAAAAATTAAAAAGTATGAAATATATTAATAAAGATTTAATTTAATACACCTCTTATGCAAACTTAATGCCTTACTCATTTGTTTAAAATATATACTTATTATTATCTACTAACCACACAAATACGATTACACACCCACACACAAACATACACACAGTAAATAAGAAACACAAGAGGCAGTTGTTCTGTAATACAACTTGTTGTACAACTATTGTAAAATAATATTGTCAATATGAGTAATCTATAATGGCCTTTAGAATTATTGTTTTATATTATTGTTTATTGATGTTGATTACCAATTAATAAATAAATATTAATAAAATACTATTATTTGTATGTGCTACCTATTGATAGATTTTTAAGTCCTTTCCGAAAATTCCTAAAAGAGCTGTACACAAAATCAAATTACATGAATATTCATAAAAATAATAAATGTCATTAAATGAAAACTACAAGGCCAAACTGTGCGAAACTTTCATATGACAAAAAGGCAACTACTCCGCATCAAAAAAAAGAAGAATCACGTAAATCGGTTCATAAATCTCAGTGTAATCTCAATCATCACTTTGTGAAGTCGGTTAAAAAACAACGTAAATACGTAACGAAAAATGACGTATCACTTTGAACCACTGACCTGTATAAATACCACTGGACTGGCTGTTTCATGTTTTGACAGCATTTTTTGTGCCTATTTGAAGCACCGCTCTCGAGCGTCCAGAGAATTAATTTCAACGTATAATACAAATGGTTGCGAAGGAACGTACAAAACTCTGAAGTATTTTTGCATTTTGAATTAATTTCGTTAGTTTTCAGTGTAATTTATACTTCGAGAATCAATGTAATTAAGTACACATTTTTTTGTAAATAGTTTCCCGGCACTAAAACAAGTACCGAAGACTCTCGCTACATGGCCAACAGTGTCAAAATAGCGAATATCAAACAGACACAAAAGCACTTTGACAGCCGCCAGTCCAGTGGTATATAGTAGAGGTCAGTGCTTCGAACGCATTCCAAACAGGAATGAAATCGTTCACAAAATGGCGGGCTAAATGTTGACAACTGCTGTACTGATTGCTTTCCTGTACCACGAAATACGCAACGACAGATATCATCAACCAACTGACGCCATTACTGTGTACGAGTGATATGGACAGAGATAATAATCGCTCGCTATCGCAATAAACTCAGTAACGGTCCGTTTGTTTACATTCTTTATCTCCTCTCGCTGGCCTTAGTATATTAAAAATATGATTGAGCACACGTTTTGGTTTGTACTGTATTCTGATAAATGAAAGAATAATTTAATTCATCAATATTTTATTTCTGGTATTCACCAACATTTAGTTATGCCCATGGTTGTGTGGATAGGAGTGTGGATGGTTTTCAGCATGGTTTGAGGCTGGTTGGTAGATTGCACGATTGTATACTCCTGCATCATTGTCCCATGGTGGATTTAGTTGAGCCAAGGCTGGAAGCACCATCACTGCTGAAAGATAATTAAAGAACATTTGCATGTATGCAATATATAATAGATATGCGCTGCTAGCACGGCACATTGCTATCACTGTAGAAAAATTCGTTCCGTTATGGACTGCCAGTATACTGCCGTAGTACCCTAGAGAAATATATGACGTCATAAATCGCCGCCATATTCTACAGTGAGCACTGGCGTTTTCGAGGTTAGGTACTCGCAGTACTTTGATCACGTGTTCAGTCAAAACCACTCGAGTGCCTAACGTTTTATAAACAATACCTACAGTTTTATCTCAAATATTTTTAATTTAACAGTACTCTAATAACAGTTTTTTATTAATGAACTAGAAAACTTTAATACACTCATTTGAATGCTGCGTCCAAAAATGCGGCTGACAGTATACGGGATTGCGTTCCGTTTTAAATAGTAACCAATATAACTGGCTATAAAGGAACGGCTTCTCTTGTAAGTAGAATTAAGGATAGCTAGGTTATTGAAAACGGCCTTATAAAGATATGTCTGAGAATAATAAAAAGACGATCGCGCCCGCAGAAGTATTCACGTCAATAGTACATTTCGATACAAGTGCAGTACCTATGTCATTACTTCACGAGTTCCGGTTCGTTCACAATAGGGTCGAGTGGAACAGACATCACCGCACGCGCATAGAATATTTTAAACTCTTTTGCGAAAAAATATAATATTATTTTCCTATTATCGTGCGCAAAGTTCAATTTTGCGCATGCATTTGCGTTCGCAAGGTACCACTTTCCCACTCATGACAAGAGCGTGCCCAAATTTAGCTGAGCTTGCGGGAATGTAGCTGAGCGTGAGGGAATGTGGTGAGCGTGCGGGAATGTTTGAAAATAATTATAGTGGTTGAACTTTGCGCAATGTATTAGGAAAAATAGTACACGATACTCGTGCGCACGTAGGTCATCGTACGACTAACGACCTACTTTACGCACTTGTATCGTAATGTACTATTTCATTACAATCACAATAAGTAATTATTTCTTCACATTTCAATCATAAAATATGCTAGACATGTTTATTTCGTGGAAATAAGTTCCTTTTTTTAGAGGACATGACAGGCAACAGATTCAATGCGTTCAGATATTACAATGACAGTAATTTATTGTATTAAATTTTATTTTATTTTATTTATTTATTAACATACATTATACTTTTCATATAATAAAAAATAATTTATTTTATTGTTATTTACGCTGCAAAATAGTATATTTGTCGCAGGGAAATGATAATAACAGAGATTTGGTCAATTCCCTAATTGATTTGATTAAATCACGGAGAATGTTTAAAGAACAACACTATTTTATCATTTCTCTAAAGAAATCTAGTAATGTGATCAAATGAATGGGTAGGTTCCGTGAAATGACAATGAGTGATGTGACTAGATGAACTTAGGATGTAAAAGCGAGCGAAGCGAGCATTAGACTTGAGCCGTTATTTTATTAGGCATGGCCCGTTGTTTTTGTTTCAATAATATCGGCCCCGCGAAGCGGGCTTCTACTTGGTCTTTAGAGAAACTTTTATCTGTTTTGAGGTTAGGTTACATCAATTTGATTTTGAAGAGACTGGTGCGTGACCTTTTCATGGGAGTGGGAGAGTGAGCCAGGGGACACCTCCCTCCCTCCCACTTCCCATCTTACCCCATCCCCCCTCCACCTGCGACACGATACTAAATTCTTAGCAAATTATATCTAAGTCTTACCAAATAAACCTTATAAATACCAAAGGAAATACTTTTTGTCATTTCACGGAACCAACTCTGTCATTTGGTCAAATCACAAAATTTGCGTAGAGAAATGATAAAATCGTGTTGTTATTTTAACATTTTCCGAGATTTGACTAAATCACTTTTTTTATAATATCCCTGCTACATATTCATACAAAAAATAGTACTCACGACTTTTTGATTAAAATGCTCCTTCGTGCATTTGGAGGCTATGTACGGGAGGTTATGTACAACTAAAACGTAGAAAAGACTAGTTTTGAGTACGTAAATGTATTAAGAGAACTCTTAAATAATTTATACGTCTAGATAGCTTCTTGCTGCTAGACCACCGATGGAAACAGGCCAGATTTATTTCTTTAGTGTGCGTGACTAGCTACGTCCTGCGTCATAATATGTTACTTTGTGTTAATTGTCAAACTCGATTTTTTTCGACGTTTTCACTACTGTCACAAAAATAGATTCTAGACATATAATAGATCTAAGAATGAACTATTAATAATAATAATAATAAAACTTAATTTCAAAGTAACTACTGACTCAAAATAATGTTAGACTTAAAAACTAGGTTAGTACTAAAACATAATCTTAACTAAAATTAAGTACTTATTACTATTATTTCAGTCACTATTTCTCCATACCATTAGAGAGCAATAGTGACTCATATATTTGCAGTCTAACCTGCTACCAATCATCTTCAGGACACCATTGGTGCTGCCCCTCATTCTGCGCACCAGTCACCTTTTGCGCATCGTTGCGCAAAAACAATCTACTCGCGCTGTCGCCAACATCCCCGATGCACTACAGAATCGAGGCAACCCCAGTAGGCACCCTGAAGGCATTATCATTAAGGCATTTAATATAAATAAATATATACTTACCAAGCAGTGCTAGGAAAACAGTAAAAGAGTATAAAGAAATCATTGCTGTGAGTTTTCGGTATACTTTGAATGCAAATGTTAAATGTTCAAAAAAGTTCATATATTTATACTCATGCCTTAACAAGCGTTACTGTAATAACATTATATTATGTTTTAAATATTAATGGTCAATTAATGTAAATATTAGATTAGAATTTCATGGTTTTCATTTGTTTTAGTTATATACTTTTGCGCGTGCAATTTCGAGGTTATATTGCGTTTCACTGATACATAGTTACGTAGGTACTACACGCCTGTCTGTGGGATAAAGCGCGGTCATACCTCAATATTCACAAAAATTGGTTTGTTAATGAGTCTATTACAACATAACGCAATGAAAATACTCCGACGCCAAAAATACAGTGCACAAAGAAGGATTTATAGAAAATTTTGAACCGAATAGAATATTTATATATAATTTGAATAATCCAGTAAAAAAATTATAAGTTGCTTCTCAAAAATAAACTTTGGAGTAAAAAATCTCTGAATTTTCAGCGATAAGAAAATTATTTTTATAAAGAACTTTATAGAATTAGTACTTTTCTAAAACTTAAACCGAAAAATCATTCAACTTAATGTGTAAATATTGAATAAACAAAAGAAAATCAGTTAAATAAATGCCCATTTGCAGCTTATCCACATGATTAACGCTTTAAGCAGAGATAACAGACTCTTAGCCCTGATTTCACCATTGAGTAGAACGCGATTAGAACTAAAGCTTACGCCTGTAAACGAGTTTATAGATTCAATTCGCATTCCACCAACACATACTAAACACAGTTAAAGCTGAATTTTGAACGTTCAATATATTTGATCGCATTCAAGAGCTGTCACTGTCATTATCAAAGAGGATGTAAATACTACGTAATAAGAGGTGAGACATAGTCAAAATTATTGCGAAACTGAAGTGGCAGGTTAAATAGTTCGGCGGACAGACGGCCGTTGGGGCAGTTAAGTACTCGAATGGCGACCACGTACCGGAAGACGCATTGTTGGTAGGCCCCCCATAAGATGGATCGACGATCTGGTCAAGATCGCCGGAATACGTTGGATGAGGGCAGCGTAGTACCTATCGTCTTGGAAATCTTTGGGAGAGGCCTTTGTCCTACAATGGACGTCTTCCGGCTGATGATGATGACATGTGCAATCATTTGACATAAGTTTGAAATAGTAGTAATAACAGTGTGGTGATTGGCGACGAAGTATAATCCGTCTAAGTTTGAAACGTAGTGGATTTCGGCTATCTCCGTTCTTACAAGATTATAGCCGTCATCTTTCAATCTACTGCACGTTTCATACAATCGAGTGAATCGCTTTATTTTTAGAAAGTTTCGCTTGGCTGGTCGTTACCATAATAAATACATTGACATTTAACAATTTTGTTTTTGATCATACTTATCGATGGCAGTTTTGACAGGCATTCGATACATTCTATTGTTGATGACATCTACACTCAGTTTACGTCAAAACACTCAAAATATATTGGTGAAATCGCATTGTCTTTAATCGTGATCAAGACTTGCATTTAAACTCGTTTAAGAAAACTAAGTTTTATTAAACTCAGTTTCAAGTGTCATTGGTGAAATCTGTAAGCTCGCTTACATTCGTAAGCTTAGTTCAAAGTATTCTAATCACGTTCAACATCAATTGGCTTAGAGTTCCCCACCTGAAGGATAACTTATGAAAGAGAACTACTAAGGGTCGTCTTTAGTCACTGGACTAGCATAAACCGCAATATCGTTGGTTGAAAGTTTGACAGTTTCTCTTAGGATTGGTGATATATTAACATAATATAATAAAACTAAGATGGTGTTTTTCAAAATGGCCGAAATGTAAGTTAACAGTTAAATATTTTCTATCTAACCAAAAATAAATTTATCCAAAACGTAAAAGTTGGTTGGTTGGCAGTTGGTGCTGGGGCTGCTGCTTCGACAGCCGAAGACAGCAAGCGTCGCAAATATGTTGATCTCAGTGAGTCATACATCTTTGTGCCGTTTGGTGTCGAGACACTTGGCCCGTGGGGCCCTGAGGCGCGGAGAATGTTCAAAATACTATCTTCGCGCCTCAATAAGGCTACTGGAAACCCAAGCGCTGGGAGCTATTTCGGTCAACGGATCAGCCTTGCTGTGCAACGCGGTAATGCTGCCAGTATTCTTGGTACGCTTCCACGTAATGATAGTTTTAATTTTATGTAGTCATAGTATTGTAAATATAGTTATAAAATTTGTTTCGTTTGAATAAAGTTTAACGTTCAATATAATATAATATCAAAGATATAATATAAAAAGAGGATGTTGTGACAAGGACTAAAAAAGGAATGCTGAAATGGTTTGGACACGTGGATCGAATTATTTAAGAAAGAATGACACATCAAATATATAAGGCAAGTGTGTGTGGGCAAGTCAGTCGCGGGAGACCTTGTAGAACATTCGTCGACCATATTGGGGACGTTTTGAGAAAAGGAGAGGTCCGAAGCACCCGCAACCGGCGAGCATGTATGAAAAGAGTACAAAACACGCTTTTCTTGAAAACCAAACTAAAAAGTCGAAAATAATTTTCAATAAGCAATAATTTTATTGTGAAAAGCATGGGATGCTTGATGTCAATTTGCTATATAAATGTTTTATTGCCAGATATTGATAGAATCATTTTGAATATATTTGAATATATATATTACACCCCATGCTTTTTTACGATAAAATACATTTTGTCGTTACATAATCACACCATTCGTAGTTAATGCTTAATTAAAATTTTTAGTCTAGTGTTTTGTAACAGCGTGTTTTTTAGATTTTTTTGGGGCTTACTCCTTAAGAATCGATTTTCATATAAGGCACCCGGTATGAGAAAAATATGGAGAGTAAAACATACATCATCAAATGGTATAGTCACCTTTCACTTTTCAGTTGGCGTGACAGTCTAGACGCTCGGTCTCTATAATAGTTGTATTGCAGTGATACGGATAGCAAACATCATTTTTCTTTTCTTGTATTTTGAATGTTTATTATATTATTGAAATTGATTTATTATTATACTTTTATAAAGTTAAGTGAAAGTTCTATAAATTATGGAAGAAAGTGGTGTAAATAATAGTGCCGGAAAAAAACGTTCGTTTTTTCGTCTTTTTAAAAACTCGTTGCCAAACCGGATTGTGGTGAAGCTTTGATAGAGTGTTCTAGAAACACCCGCTACGGTTCTTTGCCAAAAAATGTTTGTTTTTTCGACTCTATTTCTTTATGCTTAACATAGCATTACAACACATGCCATTCTGCATTCTACGGTAGTCCCAAAAATTAAAAAAAAATCCTGTTTAAGCACTTACGTCGCTCAATATAAGATACATAATAGCTTTAAGGGTAAATATACACTTTTATAATTAAGTACCAGCCACTGTTCAAGTATTATTTATAAATAAAATTAAATGTTTTATTAAAAAAATTCTGTGTCGTAAACCCTACTACTCCACAGCTGAATATCTAAGTGATCGGACTGCCTGGATCTAGATTATGATTATTTTATAGCAGTAGCAATTACAGTTATTGTATATTTTATTAAAAAGAGCGCAAAATAAGAATGCTGGGAGAGTTTCTTGCGCCGATTCCTCTCTCTCAGAGCGCCTTTTGTTTCCGAAGCGGTGGTAGTGTTAAAAACGACATCAAAAAGAATTCTAAAGGAATCAATTTTGAGAAAATATATGCCTCTTATGCCAATCCAATGTCCGGATTCCCTGCTATCAATTGAGTCCCAATATCAAAACAAATTGCATGAGAATTTTCTGAATCTATTCAAAACTCAAACATTCTCGCAATTCGAGATCGGAAGTTGAGAACTGTCAAACTAAAATAGACTTAAACCTTCGTGTGGATTCTGGCTTTGGCTTATCTCTTGTTTGGAAGAAAACTTTGCAATTGAATATAAGAATATTCTGTTCAAATTCATGTAGCTTAGGGTTTGTTTTCTTTTTAACGCGATTTAAGAAGTTCCATACGTTTTAAAATATGTTTTGTAAAGTATTTTTGGCTTCTATGTTTATGTGACATTTAAACTCAGTTTTAGTACACGCGGTTAAAATGTTTTGGTGAAATCGATTTGTCATTAATTATAAAGTCTTAAATAATTAAATTATATATATAAATACATAACTGGCATTTAAACTCTCTAGTTTAAGTAAAACTCAGTTTTATTTAACTATTTAATTCATGTCCAAGTTATGTCAGTTGGTGCTGGGGCTGCTGCTTCCACTGCCGAAGACGGCAAGCGTCGCAGGTCTCAGTGAGTCATACACCTTTGTGGCGTTTGGTATCGAGATACTTGGCCCGTTAGCCCAGAGGCGCAGAGAATGTTCAAAATACTATCTTCGCGCCTCAATAAGGCTACTGGAAACCCAAGCGCTGGCAACGGCTCGGTCAACGGATCAGCCTAGCTATCCAACGCGGAAATGCTGCCAGTATTCGTGGTACACTTCCACCTAATGATAGTTTTAATTTTATGTAGTCAAAGTATTGTAAATATAGTTATAAAATTAACGATTTTTATAAAATACATACTATTTACTAAACAAAGTGTCATGGTGAAATCGGGTCTAAGCTTATCTATACAGCGTACTTAGACGTTGCTCAGACTTTACTTAGGTAAAACTTAGACGAGACCACAAAACACAGTTGGACTATTAATTTTAGCTAGCCGATTAGTCAAAGATAACCACCTAACAAAGGTTCTTATGAATAAGTAAAGCGTAATATAATTTTTTTTTCAAGTTATACTTATTTAGGCGCGTTATGAAAAAGCGTGTCAAAAAGAGGAGCAATTACATTGACGCTTTTATTTTATTTTTTATTATGATATATAATACATTGCCGATTTTAGTAATAACCAATATTGATGTACTGAAAACGCCAACTAATGATGAGGTGAGTGGCTAAACGTTAGGCTCGATGCACTGGCATTTTTAACGACGTCACAGTAGGTACAAATAAAAGGGCACGCTTGGTTTCTCATACAGACGGAGGGATTTGCGTTATCTACTTGGATCTTTGTCTGTGGATGCTCGCGCATCACTGTAACACAAAAGTAACAGGGTGAAGGTGGGTCCTAAAATTTTCTGATATTTGCAACATTCGTAATTTTTTTTTTGGTATCTTTGTCCATTATTAGGATAGGCAAAGGGTTCATGTCCATTCAGCCATATTCGTTTTTTAATAATTACCTATCAAAACCATCGTTGCAGGATTTTTTCAATATTGTTCTTTCTACAAACGTAGAACAGCACGAGGAATAAATATTTTAAGGGTTTTTGCTTTGTTAGGCCAGAGAAGTCAAATTTCTTGCGTGCATACATAAGTACACACACTTTTTCTCTCGATGTGCTATTTTGTGAAAAACTGTTTCACTTGCATCTTGGTTTCATAAAACCACACAATTGCTTCATCTAATGTTATTATATAGACTATAGACCGAAGTGTCCACAACAGCTGTGTCTGCCGCATGCTGTGAGAAACCTTGCGATAAATTTTTCATCAAATTAAATGCAGAATTTTTTAACACGAGCTCAAATACCTCAGCGTTTTTATAAAATATTAAAACATCTTTTAGTACTAAAGTAAACATCAAGATACAAACGAAATAACAGTTTTGCATAACTCTTTTCACCATCGTTGAAAGGGCGGCCATTTTGTTTCGGTAACAAGCAAAAGTGTACAAAGCGCGGGAACTATAAAAATACGAGTTTTCTTCTGAATATTTTGCTTACCTTTTGGCCAATTTTAGAAGCGAAAGCGATTTATGAAAATTCAAATTCAAATATTTTCATTCAAATTCACTTATTGAACGTCTAAAACTACCATCCATTAAAAAAAGACTGCCTCAGACCTGAGAAGAACGGGGGCAAGAAACTCAGCGGACTTTTTTTATATAAAAATATGGTTTACAATGTGATATCGTAAAATAAACAATAAACATTTAAAATTAAAGAGCCTGAAGGTGTTCGCTTCATTCGAAGTCTGTGGTGTCACGAACAAAATCATTTATGCTAAAGTAATCTTTCCCACTCAAACATTTTTTAACAATTCTGTTCAATTTCGTAACACGTTTTGTACATTTTCTGGGAAGTATATACATCGCCCAATAAAAGACTTACTGCCTCGACTTAACCGAGTAGTAGGCATAGTAGTTTATGTTTGTTCCTCATGTTAACATTATGAATGTCACAGTTTCTAGCAAATGCCTCAATGTGCTTATGAACATAAAGAACATATAGAATATAGAACCTATAGAATATTATCAATAGCGCAAATAGCCCTTTTGTGCAGCACAAATATGCTATTAATATCGGCCGCAATGCCCCATACTGCCCCAAAGAGTAAAAAGCTCAATTTCTTTACAAAGGACTCTCTCGAATTATAGGAATACTTTTCGAATAAAAACGGTCTAAAATCGAGTACATTGCTATTGGTATAAGGCTACAAACATACAAAAAAAAACATACACTCAAATTGAGAACCGGTTTGAAATCGCAAAAAATGAAATACAATTTTTCCAAGCTTACCAAGATAAAATTGTGGGTAGTAACAAATCGTTGTAAATATATCTAAAAGAGTTTGCTTTTAAATGAACAGTGAGAGAAGTGAATTTGAAACAGAATCCTTTTAGATTGATTGAATCGTCGTTCGTCGTTCCACTTTTCGTTTTAAGAACTATTTGTTAGCATTTTATGCAGGGCTTAGAGCTGTCGGACGGGACTGAATACAGTCTTTGAATTAGACCGACAGTAGTGAGCACATTTTTCATTGGTCTTTTAGAAGTGGGCGATGCATAGACCAAGTATAGTAACTAGACTAATTGATGATAGCTTCCGTCTCCCTCTCACTAGAGAAAGAAAAACTTATGCGAGTCTTATATAAATAAATGAGATTGGATTTGTGTTTCGCCATGCGTGCCGGTTTTTTCAAGGTCAGCACACCCGGTGTGCTAAACAAACTTGACAGCGTTGCACAGATATTTTGTTTACTTTTATTGGCGAGCTATTATTATTGTGAAACGTGTGAAATAAATATGGTGCGATGTAGTGTAGTGAAAGAACACTTGTGTTATATATATAATTTTTTTGGGATTTTGGTTACAAGCCTTGTCTTCTGCGCCGATTGGAACGCTACTTAACAATATGACATTGTCAATATGCGTATCACTCCGGCTAGGTATAAAACTGAATGAACCACATCAATGTAGATGTGGCGTTCAGGTAGATGCTCTTGGACGCCACGGGTTATCCTGCCTAAAATCGGCAGGCCGTATCAGTCGTCACGCCAGCAAGCGTCGCAAATATGTTGGTCTCAGTGAGTCATACATCTTTGTGCCGTTTGGTGTCGAGACACTTGGCCCGTGGGGCCCAGAGGCGCGGAGAATGTTCAAAATACTATCTTCGCGCCTCAATAAGGCTACTGGAAACCCAAGCGCTGGCAGCTATTTCGGTCAACAGATCAGCCTTGCTATCCAACGCGGTAATGCTGCCAGTATTCTTGGTACGCTTCCACGTAATGATAGTTTTAATTTTATGTAGTCGTAGTATTTTAAATATTGTTATAAGATTTGTTTTGATTAAATAAATACTAATTGTTACCTTAACAATATATATACATATATTATATATATATATAGGTACATACCTATTGTAACTGTATATATAAGATATTATCTATCTCATGTTGGCCACGCCAAACCGATGTCTAGTTACTATACTTGGTCTATGGGGCAATGATACAGCGGCAATAGTGAGCACATTTTTCATTGGTCGATTAGAAACGGGCGATGATGCGACAAAGCGCTCATTGGTTCGTATTTCTATGCTTTTGAAACTTCGAACAAAATTATAATTTCATCATTTCGATACATTACAGTTAATACGATAAATGCTCGTATATGCAATTAATCGCCAAAATATCATTTACATATTATATTGTAATTGAAATGATTTGTAAATCGATGGAAATGTAAATCTTGATATAAAAGAGTGGCAATGAGTTTCTCGAAGTAGTAGTGGTAGATTCAATAAGAAAAATATTTTTTTTTGACATTCATAAGTGTCATTGCCGTGACCTACGTGAATAAACTGATTTTGATTTGATTTGATTTAATTGAAACCATTTATTAAAGGCTTTAATGTATCTACAGAATATAAGAAGAAAATTCAATATTTCTTTATATTGGAGGCTCCTTTGCACAGGATGCCGGCTAGATTGTGGGTACCACACCGGCGCCTATTTCTGCCGTGAAGCAGTAATGTGTAAGCATTGTTGTGTGTTTCGGTCTGAAGGGCGCCGTAGCTAGTGAAATTACTGGGCATAGGAGACTTAACATCTTATGTCTTAAGATGTCGAGCGCAATTGTAGTGCTGCTCAGAATTTTTGGGTTTTTGAAGAATCATGAATTACCATCAGCTGAACGTCCTGCTCGTCTCGTCCCTTATTATCATAAAAAAACACACTTCTATTAATATAGACTGTGCGATATTTTTTAAAGTCAATTGCGATTTAGTTGCTTAGCTGAAAACTCCTCTACCGCATTTATCATGGGGAGTGTTCCGAAGAGTTGTTTCACCTGATTCCTGCCGCCGAATTCCACCTTCGCACGACACGCAGTCAGGATATCATCCCCACCATCTTGATGTGTGGCGGTCCACCACAGTGCGGTTTTCATGGAGCTTTCTTCCACGTACTACAAAGCTATGGAATGAACTTCCTTGGGCGGTGTTTCCGGGTCGATACGACATGGGCACCTTCAAAAAAAGCTTGTACGCCTTTTTTTTCCTCTTCTGTGATTCCTCTGGTGTTGCAAGAGAATGTGGGCGGCGATTTCTCTCGTTTGTCCTCCTTCTTCCATAAAACATAAAAGTGGCAGTGGGTAGGGTACTGTAATCACCAACATATCATATACCAAAACCTTCTTCAAAAGACGCTGGATTTTATGGTATAAATATTATTTCGATCAATTTTAGTTTTCTTAGTATAGAAGATAAGACGTTATGAGTTACTGAGGGAACTTCTCAAGCACGTACGAGAAAAAAAAGGACTCCGCGCTGTGATAATACTCGTGGCAAGTGAAGCACCGTTATGCTAGTGTGTGTGCGGTTACGGGGATACTAGTTACACAATTTTTTCTGCCTTGGATAATCATATATACACACACACTTATGCCACAAATACTTATATAGTATCGTTTTTACACTTTTTCACAACGCACGACGGCATTTTTAAAATATTTTACTGAGACGCAAACTGATCTGTCACAGACGATGACAATTCTCATAATGGCCGACTATCGGCCTGTAGTAGTGTAAGTGTGTGCGTGGGGCTATGTATTTACACGTTAATCGGCTTGTTTTGGTGCTACACTGTTATGTAAGGCGACACGGAGTCCCTATTTTTTTACTAGTCCATGTTCTCAACGTATTAGATTTCTAAACAACTACAGTAAAATAGACACACAGAATCAAGAATATGTTACCAACTCACGAGGCATTCATAAAAATACAGTGCACATTTAAAGAACGACAAAAGTAAATTAATTAAAAGCTAAGACGACATGAGACAATGAAAAATGAATCTAATAGTATTTACTTTAGAGAACACTTCACAATACGTTTTAGTTCTTGCTAAAATGAATTTTTAAACGCTGTAATAATCTTTTTGATGCGGAATGTACGGACAATGGGTATTCTTGACACAAAAGAAACTTACATATAGAGTCTAGATTAAAATGGAATTGTTATGTGAAACATATTATAAAATCATTGTCTAAATGTTGCGATTTTTACAATTGAAAGAATGTTATGAAATTGTTTTCTTTTATGAAAGAGTAGGACAAATGAGTGTATGTTTCACCTGATCGTAGTCTTAATATATATAAATTCAGTGTCCTGATGTTTGTTTCTAGTGAACTCCTAAACTAATGAACGGATTTAATTGGGGATTCATGGAGTGCAGTTTAGTCCAACTTCAGAGATAGGATAGTTGTTATTTCGATTTAGAACCCATAATTCTTTTTGTTTCCATCATTTGTTTATATTATTAGAGAATTTATTGACGCACAGTTTAACAGTTATGCTGTGAAACAATTTCATTATAACAACAGGGAGCATATTTTGCAAAATAATTCTTGATGTTATGAAATATTATTGACAAATTCATAAAAACAGTATTTTATTTATTATGTACAGAACAACGTCTGTCGGGGCAGTTAAAGTCTATAGAATACTTACCCCCTTATTCATAATAGTCTGCTAACTTAAAGCATTGCTAATTCTCACTCTGTCTTATTCTATTGACCTAAGTCAGAATGAGAAAAAATACTCCTTAGCGGCTGTTTTAAGTTAGAGGACCATTATGAATAAGGGGGTTAGAATAGAGTGATACTTTAGCAGTTCTGATTTGTTAAATTATCCATAATATTACATGAGTTAAGATAATTATAAGGATGAGTTAAAACACAATACAGAAGTTTAACTCAGCTGTCTCCTTGAAATTTAAACCTACGTCTGGGCGAAGCGCTAGGGTTGGTACATTTTTTTAATGAAAATAAGGGACGAGACGAGCAGGACGTTCAGCTGATGGTTATAATAATAATAATAATAATATTGACACACTTTTTACACAAATTATCTTGCCCCATGTTAAGCATAATATATTGCCTGTGTTATGGGTTACAAGACAATGATATATTTAATACAATATACTTACTTAAACATACATAAATTCATATAAACATACATAAATACATTTAAACATCCATGACTCGAAAACAAACATCCATATTCATCATATAAATGCTTGCACCTACCGGAATTTTCATACGTCATGGAATGTCATACGGTTATTGATACGCCCTGCCCATTACAATGCAGTGCCACTCAGGATTCTTGAAAAACCCCAAATATTCTGAGCGACTCATCAGCTTGAGATATTTGCCAAGTAATTTCACTAGCTACGACGCCCTTTAGACCTCTCTGAAGGGCGCTCTCTGATCGCTCTCCATCTATTCCTGTCTCTGGCGGACCTGGTCGGACCATCGTGTTGGACTGCGTCCACGAGGCCTCGATCTATTTTGCTGACCACAATGAGCCTCTCAAGGTTTCCATCGTCCTTCCTTGTGATGTGACCGAAGTATTCTAAAACTCCGTGTAAGTCATGTGTATGTGTGCGTGCCGCGATTCGGGCGATCTAGCAAAGAATATCTAACAGTGAATGAATGAATGAAGCCTTTATTGCAGGCAAACTAAATAGGTACATTTTTAACTTATGCTACAACTTAATATAACTCATTCATTATAATTATATTTCACCTAATATATGCTATATCTTATGTTAATCATCGCTCGCTTGTCCTCCGTCAAAGGCCTCCTCCAGATCTTTCCACATTTTCCTCTCGTAAGTTGTTCTTCTCCATGTTGGTCCAGCGATCTTTTTGAAATCGTCTTCCCATCGTATCGTTTGTCTCCCTCTATTTCTTTTTCCATATCTTGGATACCACTCTATAATGTATTTTGTCCATTTATCTTGTTTACTTCTTCATCCCATGTTGGCACACTTTTAATTTGTTTAAATTTTTATTTGTGAGAGACCAAGTTTGGCACCCATAAGTTATGCAAGGACTTATACACGTATTAAAAACTTTTGTCTTAATGGTTTTAATAATTACTGTCTTATTCATAATGACTTAGCGGAGATTTAAAACATCGCTAATATACGCTTGGGAAAAATTGGGAAAAAATTGCATATTAGAGCTAAAACGCTAATTATGTCTTCGATAAAGCTGACGTGACTTATAGTAGCTAGGACCCTTCTATAAACCTATTTTAAGCACTCGAACGCAAAAAAACATGGCCGACATCGATCAGCTGTTCGTTAAATAATGTGATTAATAACTTCCCGCTCAAAGTAGTTGGATATCCGTCATAGATTAACAACAGACAGACTTCAAAACTTTGATTTTTGAAGTTTGAAATTATTTTGACATGGACTTTTGACAACTGACAAACCATTGACATTGAAAAGCGGTCTGTTTCCATTAACAGTTCCTCATTAAATTGGTTAAAATCATGTTTTTTTGCACGAAATGGCAACATTGCATACTATAGAGACGTATTAGATATGGAAGATTTATAAGGAATTTTATCGAACGTTCGCTAAGCTTAAAACACTTTTTATCTAATATAGCTTTATACCTTTGAAAAGCGTTTCATTATGAATAATGCAGTTAATATTTAACAGTACAAGTACTTAAACACGAAGTTGAAGTACTTGTTCTATTATGTATTGTGTTAATAATTATTATATGAGATATTTGAAAAATCAATCAAAAAAGCTATAGTTAAATTTATTAATATGTAAATGAATGTAGGTGGAAAAGCAAGGTTCACTCATTTTTTGCTATAGATATTCTCTATAATATACAATACTAGTTGACCCGGCAAACGTTGTTTTGCCATATAAATTATTTTTAGAGTTAAACCGTTTCTTGGATATTGCAACATTACTTCATTTATTTAAAATAAAAGTATTTTCCTAAAATAAACGTAGACCGTACTCCTAATTACATAAGCTACCTGTCCAGTCAAAATCGGTCCAGCCATTTCAGCCGTATATAATATATTCATTTACATGTAGTAAGAAACGGTTATTTCAATATTACAAACAGACTCTCCAATTTTATTTATATCTATACATAATATAAAAGAAATATGAAAATTCTGTGTAAAAATTATTCCGATATATCAATTAGTTTCCGAGAAATGGAATTGTAACTGGCATGTGTCTAAATCCAAACTAAATGGTATTTTGAAATAAAACAAAGACCAGTGTATTTATATATCAAGGGTATGTTCCGATATGCACTACGAGCACTGCACAGTGCTATCACTGTAGAAAAATTCGTTCCGTTAAGGTACGGACAGACGTGCTCAAAAAAATTGCTTGGACAGGCGTGCTTTTAAGTATGCTTAAAGTGAGCATGCTCATGCAACTGTTCACATTTGCCAGCAATAAGCATGCTTGCTTAAGCATACTCATAAAACGGCATGCTCAAAGCAAACGTACCGGACAGACGTGCTGCTATTTGGCACCAGGCTCCTGGACAAAAAGGATGTACAAAGATATAGTGACAGTGATATCCATACAGAACTGAATAAAATAATCATAGTCGCCCGCCGCGGATCGAGATCAAATCGATAATAGCATGCTATTAAGCAAATCTGTTCAGACGCGCTCGGAGCACGCCCCCTTCTACCCGCGCCTCAGGTAGCATGCTCGAAAATCAAACGTCGTTTGATTTTTAAGCACGCTCTAAATAAGTATGCTCATTACAGTACACACGTGCTACTAATGAGCACATGCTCAATAAAAGCATGCTTTCGTGCTAGTAATGAGCACGTCTGTCCCCGTACCTTATGGACTGCCAGTATACTGCCGCAGTACTCTAGGGAAATATATGACGTCATAAATCGCCGACATATTCTACTGTGAGCACTGGAGTTTTCGAGGTATGGTACTCCCAGTACTTTGATCACGTGATCAGTCAAAACTACTCGAGTGCCTAAAATATTAATAAAAATAAAAAAAATTACAGCACTTCAACAAAAGTTTTTTTAATGAACTACGAGTAAAATACTATAATACATTCATTTGAATGCTGCGTCAAAAAATGCGGCTGAAAGTATACAAATTCATATCAAATTCAAATAGTTTATTTCTCAAAATCGGATAACCGCATCACTTTTTGAAGTCAAGAAAATATACAAATAATAGAATAATACAGTCCTACTGCTTATAAATTAAAATGCAGACCTTAAATTATTTACATTGCTTTAATCCCATGCACTTTTATCTGTTATATAATCTTTAATTGTATCATAAGCTTTTTTTAAAAGTTTCTGTTTAACAAATATTTTAAACTTTTTTAATTGTAGTTTGCAAATTTCTACAGGGATTTTGTCAGAAGTAAGCTTACTTATAATATACTTATTAGTTATTGTATTACAATCTGTAAAAATGTTGCTGAAAAAGATGTAAGTCTAGTAGGTTCTAAAAATACGGGATTGCGTTCCGTTTTAAATAGTAACCAGTATAACTGGCTATAAAAGAACAGCTTCACAGTATACTAAATTGACGTCACACTATACAGTGGTCGCAGTGCATATCGGAACATACCCACAGACACAGTAGACATATGTATCAGTATGGAAACTAAGCCTTGTTGATAAAATACCTACATGTGCGTACACTCTATTGAAGCAATAGGGTTGTCAGGTTATTTTTCTAACTTTAAAAAAGGAGTTTTGAAACGAATTTCCTTATGGGGCGTTGCGAAGCGTAAAAAAGTAAAAAGCGTATGATTTAATGTATAGTGTATGTATGATAGTTATACAGTGTATAATGCAATATTATAGCCTACATGATGACTGTTATGTAATATTTTTAAACAACGTTTTATTGAAATATTATTTTTGGATTTTTTTTAGTTTCGTTGGGATATTTTATGTGAAATATTGACGGGAATCTTTGAAATATGTGTTTATAAGCTTTGTCCGTTGAAGTTTCACTTCTACCACAGTCTTATGAAACACTTCCCTGCCGTCACCCCACGAACATGTCTAGACGGGTCAATCATTATTTTTGTGAGTGTCAATAACGAACATGACATCTATTTTGAGATCCAAGATGGCGGATGTGACTTTTACAATAAAATCAAATTGAGTATCATTTTCGAGATGTTCGGTAGTGTCAATTACAAATATGATACCTATTTCAAGATCGAATATGGCGGATGTGACCGGGCGCCGAATCCTGCTGGAAGGACCATTCTTGGTTATTGAACATGGTATTGTTAAGGAGCTTCACTACCTTCTCAAGAATGGTATCTTGATACACTTGTACCGATGTTTTGATACCTTTTTCACAAAAGTATGGCTCAGTCACTTCTTCATAGCTAATACCCCACCAAACCATCACTGAAGTCGGATAGTGCCCACGTTGCACTCTGTCGACTAATCTGGATGCTTCCTTAAAGCTTTGGGCATAAATACGGCTATTTTGTTTGTTAAAATGCTGCTCAATTGTAAAAAAAAACTACTTTGTGTTGTGCAATCATAGCGATTCCGTTCTCTTTATCACCCCACTCCATTTTAATATCTCAAAATATTGTACAATGTATTGGTACCAAAACCAATGAAAACAATCAAATAAAAATGACAGATTCCAAATTCAAATGTAATATTTTGTTTGTTTTTAATTATAAATAAATACTATAAAATCTATTGAAGATTGAAGTTCGTTTGTCCTTGTTTGTCCCACGTACATTCAGTATATAAAAAATATTCTTAAATATTGAAAGACAAGAAGATTTTATTTATACCATTAAATATATACTTACATTAATTAAAGCCAAGTTATTAATAATATTTAATTATTAATATCACTCATATCAATATAACGTTGTTATTGAATATTAACGAGTATGGCTCTATGGGCTCGGACCTTTTGCCTGTTCGATGGACGAAGAAAAATTAACTAATGTCGCAAACGTCAGACTGAGAACTTTTATTTATTAAATTATTAAAGTAAAGTAGTCATAAATGAACAAATACACTTGGAAATTTTCAGAAAATATTACTGAGTAATTTGAAACAATTTTTTAAACGATTATAATTTATAATGGTTAAAAATTGTTTCAATTGACTTTTTTCTGCCGGAAGTACTAACGTTATTTCCGTCAGAAAAATATTCGTCATAGTTACCTCCAAGTCACGCCTAAAGAAGTTTAACTCCAATAAGTTATGGCGAATATTATCAATATAAAATAAAAATCCCCGAAGACAAGAACGACCAGGCACCACTCTAATAAATCTCCTTTGAGCGTTAGTCAAAATACTAACAAAAAGTAATCTTATAAAGCTGACGACACTATTCTGTTCCAAATTTAAGTTTGCAAATAAAGCAACCTCTGTACGTAAAGTGTGCTGCGAAACTGCGACATTGTTCAATTCAATTCCTAACTATTAACTGTCATTGTGAGAGAATTCATTCAAACATCGAATCAACTCATTCGTGGTAAACGGGTCTTTCATTCATAAAGTTTTGCGATTCGTAAACAAGGTTTTATATTATTCACTTTTTAAATTGTACGGCGAAGTCGCAAACATAAACTTAGCGTACTAGCGTAATAGACAAACACTCTCCTCATTACGGCGAGAATAAATTTAAAATGTTCATGTGTGATAGTTTTACAGATGTGTTAGTGAAGTGTGTAGTATTTTGCGTTTAGACAATCCCTATGACAATTAATATTGATAAAGGCCGTCATATTCACGTATATAATACGATGCGGGAGTCGAACCCACGACCTATGGCTTTCCGTGCCAGTCCTCTAACCAACTGAGCTAACCGTTGGAGTGACGTACCAAATCAAATCAAATTTTATTTGTGTATTAATCCTAGCAGTTAGGGTTATCACTTTAAAAATTTAACAAATTGTTTAGATTTACAAGAGTGACATCTCAAGTCAATTTCCTAATATGTAAATATTGGGGTTGAGCAGGTTATCAACTGTATAGACGGTCGGATCTGTGAAGTAGGTGACAACAAGGCTCGCTCGTGAGTCCCTACTTGCTGGCCTACTCTGTAGAGGCCGCCGCACGTACTTACGATATCGATACCTACACGGGGAGAGCGACAGGCCTGGGGAAGTATGTCCTATACTTCCCCAGGCCTGTCGCTCGGCCTTTTAATAGAAGTATAATACAACGCTCCATAGTCAATAATAAAAATATATTAATTTCCTGGTAATATCTATAAAACATGATGATAAAAGTTATATAGAACTAATCAGAAAGTTCTCGAAATTTCTTTCATAATCATAATTGTTTTTTCTTTATACATATTGTGTTCAATGACATGTGTGTACTCACTGTTATTAGTTTTCTTATACTCCACTTTCACTTATTCAAGTATAAATATAATGAAAATTACTTTTGATGGTAAACTACAGATAGCGCGCGAGATGAATGCAGAGTTCAGTAATGCGATAGTGATGTGACCTAGTTATTGATGACGATAATCATGAGTGTGTCGATAAATTTAAGTAATGATTCAATTATACCATTTTAACCTATACTTAAGTATCGGTCCGGCGTTGTTGACGAGAACGGTAGCACTGAAAGTTTTCGGCTAACAACTAGTCGGTACCAACACCGAAGTACCCAAAGCCAATTTAAATAAAAAAACTTAATAATACTTATTTTTTAGAATAAACTGACCAATTTATGGTTTTTCGATTTACTTTTGTGTATATTTTATTATATTTGTCAAGCGAACGATACGCTTTTGGTACGAAAATGTATCTATGAGCGCGCAGAAACCTGGAGGTAGAAAAGCAGTCGGCATACAACACTTTTACGGTTTTCAAACGCACAGTTACACGCGCGTGTGGTTTTAACCAGTACCATTACTTTTTTTTATTAAAATAAGGGACGAGACGAGCAGGACGTTCAGCAATACAATGCAGTGCCGTTTAGGATTCTTGAAAAACCCAAAAGTTTTGAGCGGCACTACAACTGCGCTCGTCACATTGAGACATAAGATGTTTCGTCTCATTTGCCCAGTAATTCCACTACTATGGCGCCCTTCAAGCCGAAACAAAATAATGCTTACACATTACTGCTTCACGGCAGAAATAGGCGCCGTGGTGGTACATATAATCTAGCCGTCATCCGTGCAAAGGAGCCTCCCACTGGTGAACTTACTTATTATAACTCTTTATACTGTCCCAGTACATCTTATTTTATTTTCTGACTTGATTTTAAACTTTGTTTTTTACGAAACATAGAGCTAATCTATATATATAAAAAAATTAATTGCTGTTCGTTAGTCTTGCTAAAACTCGCGAACGGCTGGACCGATTTGGCAAATTTTGGTCTTGAATTATTTGTGGAAGTTCAGGGAAGGTTTAAAAGGTGAATAAATATGAAAGTGTTCGGTATTAAATAAAAACAACAATTTTGTTTTTCCTTTGATGTGTCCCCCGTCGTCCGATATTTGTTTTTTATGGACATATTTTCTATGAGAGAATTTATTGACGCACGGTTTGACAGTTCTGCTGTAAAACAATTTCATTACAACAACAGGGAGCATATTTTACGAGATAATTCTTGATGTTATGATATTATTATTGACAAATTCATAAAAAAACAGTATTTTATTTGTTATATACAGAACAACGTCTGTCGGGTCAACTAGTAATAAATAAAAAAAAGATTAGTCAATTTTGTGTGGTTTTTGCTCAACATATTCTCTATAATATCTATGAAGAAACCTAAATAGGTCAAATATTGTTAAACCAAAGAGTACATTGATAGCGCAGCAAGCCAGCCCTCAGATTTAAAAAGTATTTTGTAAACTCCGTGGAGGTTCGTTACATTTTAACAGAAACTTTTTAATTAAAAACTTAAGGTGGCCGCTTTTAAATGTTTTGCGCGATTCTAAATGGCAACACTGAATCGCTTTCATATTTATTTTCTATTTAGAAAGTTTGTTCTTTAACTTGCCGATTTTGAATGTTTTTAATTTGTTTTTGCTATAATTGCAATCAATTAAATTTGAACTAAACTTGCTACAGGAATATAGTTACTTATGGATGAAATATCAAATCAAATCAAGTAATTTAATTGCATAGATTGAGTGGGTACATTGGTGTAACATTATAATCATAGGTGCTAACAATCTGCAGGGTAGGCATGCAAAAATAATATTTTACAATTCTTACAGTAAGTTTACCGTGAAAAACATACAATATAAAAGCCAAATTATTCATAAAAGTCTATCCACCATAATATTATAAAAATGTGAAAAATAAAAATTGCTTACTAAAAATGTTAATTTAAAATATCTGAATTAACTTATTCTAATGACTATAGATTCATGTCTGTTAAATACTCTTTAACTGAATAACATTTCTTCGCCATTAAAAATTCCTTAATTTTATTTTTATAAGAGTTAATATTTAAGTTTTAGTCCGCTAATGATGCTGGTAGTTTATTATATAGCTGAGGAGCTATATTAAATATACTATTACTAAAAAGTGCCGTTGTATGCTGCGTGAAACATATTTTATTTTTTCTGCGTTTACTATCACAGTAACTAAATAGTTGATCATTTGTTCTAATGAATACTAGCACTTCATATATATATATATAGGCACGGGAAAGCAAGTATTTTAAATTTATCAAAATATGGTTTACAGGAATCAGTAGGGCTTAAATGAAATATAGTTAATATCATAAAAAAATAATTTATGTTTGGTTTTCTTTTTTTCTTTTTTGTCGTAGACCAATGAAAGACCAGCGCCATTCCAAATGATGACTGCCAAGCTAAAGGGTTTATTGTTAATCATAAACATAACTTATACTTGGAACCAAGTATCCATTCCTACTCTGTGATAGGAACAATATAAAAATAAAACTAAAGGAAATCACTGCAATAGCTGTTTTTTTAAGGAAGACGAAAACAAACGAGCGTAGGTTTTAGTTAAAATTTACTATTAAAGTTTAATATTAGTACAATTATATTTTGTGTTGTCAACATAGCGAATACGGTTATAAAACAAAGCTAGTTTGAAATCTTAGCCATCATAAGTGATGGTTTTGTTTCCGCAAAGATAATGCTAATATTAAACATCTATTCTTCTATCTGGTGTTAAGTGGTCACCTCTGCCGACATTCTTCTGCAATACCAGAGGAATCACAGAGCGTTGCCGGTCTTTTAGGAAGGCTTATAAATACCAAAGAGGATGTAATTACTACCTTATAAGACGCGGGACTGCCAAAGTAATTGAAATTTAGTTTAGTACGAAACGTGCAGTGCTATGACATAAGTTTGAAACATTTATGACAATATGGCGACGAAGTATAATCCGGCTAAGTTTGAAAGCAGTTATGAAAGCAGTACAGTTGCTTAAAACGTAGTGGTTTTCGGCTATCTCCAATGGGAGGCTCCTTTGCACAGTATGCAGGCTAGATAATGGGTAGACGCCTATTTCTACCGTGAAGCGGTAATGTGTAAACATTAATGTGTTTCGATCTGAAAGGCACCGTAGCTAGTGAAATTACTGGGCTAATGAATAAACATTTCATGTCTCAAGGTGACGAGCACAATTGCTGTGCCGCTCAGAATTTTTCAAGAATCCTGAGCGGCATTACATTATTAGGTTAGGGTTTCCCATCATCTGAACGTCTTGCTCCTCTCCATCCTTATTTTCATTTAAAAAAAAAACATTTTTACAAGATTATAGTCGTCATCTGTCAATCTGTCAATGACTACACGTTCTTTTTAGAGAGTTTCGCTAGGTTGTATGTACTCTTGTCGTATCGTCTTCAACAGCTCTCAACTAAGCTCATTCCAAAGTTTGGTTGTCTGTGGTAGAAAGTTCCTTTGAAAACCGCACTGTAGAGAAACGCCAGACTTCTAGAATCCAGGGTATGTTCCGATATGCACTGCGAGCACTGCACAGTGCTATCAGTGTAGAAAAATTCGTTCCGTTATGGACTGCCAGTATATTGCCGCAGTACCCTAGGGAAGTATATGACGTCATAAATCGCCGCCATATTCTACTGTGAGCACTGGCGTTTTCGAGGTAAGGTTCTCGCAGTATTTTGATCACCTGATCAGTCAAAACCACTCGAGTGCCTAACGTTATATAAAAAGTACCTACAATTTAATCCCAAATATTTTTAATCTGACAGTACTCCAACAACAGTTTTTTTAATGAACTAGAAAACTTTAATACACTCATTTGAATGCTGCGTCAAAAAATGCGGCTGACAGTACACGGGATTGCGTTCCGTTTTAAATAGTAACCAATATAACTAACTATAAAGGAACGGCTTCACAGTATAATGTACAGTGCACCCAGTGCATATCGGAACATACCCCTCGTTAGTGGTTGTGAAATCGGCGGTAATATGCCAGACAATGTACAAAACAAATGTGTTACGAAATTCAAAATAATTGTTAAAAAACGATTGTGTGGTAAATAAAGGTTTTATTAATTATACCACAGACTGGAAATGGAGCGATTAACATTGTAATCCATATTCATAAACTTTTTCGAATGGGTGCTTGTGTGTGACGTTCTATAAGCGATATCAAATCCTATTTTTAACTGACTTCAAAAAAGGAGGAGGTTCTCAATTCGTCAGTATGTTTTTTTTATGTTTGTTACCTCAGAACTTTCGACTGGGTTAACCGATTTTGATAATTCTTGTTTTATTTTAAAACTGGTGCTTCCCGTGTGGTCCAGATCTGGCAACCATGCGAAAACCATAAAAGTCTTTAATTTGCTGTAAATATGTGCGCGATAAATTATAAATATCGCGCCAACCGATTTCGATGATTCTTTTTTTATTGGAAAGGATATACTACAAAGGTAGTTTGGTGAGAGTTTGGTTAGGTTCTGGTGATGCAAACCAAGACAAAGTAACGGAAATCTTCAATTCTTAGGAGCAAGTTAACGATACGCGGCCGAATTTTTTTTATGCTATCTGGACATTTAAGTCACCTACCGTCACATATTTATGGTCAAGTAATTGTCGTAGTCGAATATGATGATCAATGGAACTCCTTAAGGACTTACAGTAAGTGTACCATCTGTGGCAGAATATCTGCTGTATTTATTCAAATTGCAATGTGCTTACGTTTATTGGTGGTGGTATTCAACAGATTCACAAAAATCAAAAAATTAACAATAAATTAAACGAATGCAAAAAAAACTATTCCAAATCAATAAATGTTATCTTTGGAGTCGGTGTCAGCCATGGTAGGTTTGTTACTACAGTCATAGTTGGAGGTGAGATGTGCTTGAGTCGCACGCGCGACGCAAGGAGCCAAGAAGTCGGTTGTTTTTGAAGTATAACTTCTTTAGGCGTGACTTGGGGGTAACTTAACGTTTTTTTAACCATTATATTATATCCAAGTGTATTTGTTCATTTATGAGTACTTTGTAATAAATAATAAATAAAAGTTCTCAGTCTGACGATTGCGACATTCGTTAATTATTCTTCGTCCATCGGACAGGCAAAAGGTCCGAGCCCATAGAGCCATATTCGTAAATATTATATTGATATGTGTGATATTAATAATTTAACTATTTTTATTCAATTATTTATTAATAACACGGCTTTAATTAATGTAAGTATATATTTAATGTTATAAATTAAATCTTCTTGTCTTTCAACTTTTTAAGAATATTTGTTCTATACTGGATGTCCTAGAATAGGTGGGACAAACAAGGGCAAACGAAAATAACATATTTTGTCTATGAGCTTTCAGATAAGCAAAAAAAGTATATACATTATGTATGTGTTAATTATTACTTAAGTTAATTATAATTAAGTCTTACTTCAATCGCGCGTAAAGATGACACGCCTTCCAAATTTTTTTTTGTTAAAAATTTTTTGAATATAAAAAATATTCCAATTTGCTTCATGAATAGTAAAACTATAGGTTATATATAACATTGATATAACACATTTTTATTATTGTTTCAGAACAGTTTGCAGCATAGCCTTGCAGTTCTTGTAGACACTTCTTTGAATAAAAGAGGTAAGTCATAATTATTATTAGCTTTATTCTTCCATTAAGGATTGGTCTCGGCTGCGCTCCAACTAGATACCACACTACATAAGAACAATAGCTTTTTTATTACGGCAACTATTAGATGCTTGTGTGCGTGGCATCTTGACACTCAATGGCATCTTTAAAATTTTGTAACATACGCTTCGTGTTATTTTACATTGAAATTAATAAAATACAAAATACTTACTGATGATATGTGTCCCAGTGTCTTTCTTATTTCTTGAACAGCACAAATTTTTGCATACTTTCTGTTCCTTTGCGGCGGTTATTGGCTCGCACCGTGACCAGGCGTTGGGGCGACACGCGGTCTATTAGACCCCCTCAACAGACTAAACTCCGTTTTTGGCGCGAAATTAAAGATAAATAAGAATGTTGGTCTTTATTAATATAGACAATGAATTGATGAACCCTAACTGACAGTAGTCCTGGGATCTGCTAGCTAGTTTCGGAGTTATAGGCAACACAAAATATGGGATCTTATTCACCTCGTAACGCACTGAAATAGGGCAAATAATGCGGTATGAGGTCAGGTGGAGTACGGGACGTTTTTAGCTTGGTTCCGCTTCTTGCCGTTTCAATTAAAATTATATTAATTGAGTGCGGCACGAGGCCTAAGACATCCAGTATGAAGGTAGGTATACCATCGAGTCCGGGACTATTAGCACATCTCAAATATATATTTATCTATTTCCTACACTGGACCGAACCGAAGTTATGCCCGTTGCATATCATATTCATGATGCAAATAATCCCATTTACTGGGACCGTTTACAAATTCAAATTCTAATATTTTTATTCAAAATAGGATACAAAATTACGTATCGAAAGCAAAAAACTACCACCCATTCGAAAAGAATGCCTCAGACCTGAGAAGAACGGGCGCAACAAACTCAGCGGGCTTTTTTTTTTAAAAAATTGTTGCATAGTTACAAAGAAATATCGTACAATTAAACTTATTATTTAATAGCCTGAGGGCAGTCGCTCCATTCCCAATCTGTGTTATAATTAAGAAAGTCGTTTATTTTAAAGTAACTTTACCACACAAACGATTTTTAACAATAATTCTTTTGAATATCGTAATACTTTTGTTTTGAACATTTTCTGGGATTTTGTTATAAAAGCATATACATCGCCCCACAAAAGACTTACTAACTCTACTTAGCCGAGTAGTAGGCAATATAAGTTTATGTGTGTTCCTGGTGTTAACATTATGGTTATGACAGTTTCTAGCAAATTCACTTATGTGCCTATGAACATACATTACATTATCAAAAATATATTGAGAAGCAACAGTCAAGATGTTAATAATTTCTGTAAATTTTTCTCTCAATGATTCAGACATAAGGGTTGCTAATGATTAGGCTATGAGGTCTTCTAAGAAGAAGAATCATTTACTTATATTTTATAAAATATAGACCACAGATTTTTCGCGCATCAAATGCAGAAAATCGTCTCCCTTCGTTTAATATTTTAAGGCAATAACTTCCGATATTTATATAGATAAGTAGACACGATAGGAAGCGACTCAAAATCCAATATATCTCGGAATTCGTTCGAAATGAAATAACTTTGCTTTTCTTAGACCAATAAATCAAGCGTTCAGGAATCTTAAACGTTCGGATAACTCTTTACCTGTGCTAAATTTATGTCAAAACTGAGAGCAATCCTTTGAGTATTGAACGGAACGGAGACGCACTTAAGATGTCGGATATGTTATATTTTTAGAGAGTAATTGGATTTTTACCTTTTTAAGGAAGCAAAACGTAATGAGGTACTGTAAAAACTTCTTGTTGTCATTGAAGATAAACTTCTGTGACTATTACGTTGCACGCGCTCAACGACATCTATAAATAAAAGTTTTCAGAAATTTTCTGACGTTTGCGACAATCATTATTTTTTTGGTTTCTTCGTCCATTATTAGGACAGGCAAAGGGTTCAAGCCAATACAGCCGTATTTGTATTCAATAATTTATTTCACGATTTTTACAATATTGTTCTTTCTACAAACGTAGAATAGCACGACAAATAAATAATTTTAAGGATTTGTTTTGTTACGCCAAAGAAGTATAACTTCTTGCGTGCATACATAAGTATACACACACTTTTTTTTTATTTGAGACAGTGGAATTCAGTGGAATCTGCCCATTTTTTAAAATAAATCAGTAAATTTTATATTTTTATAATAAGAAACTTCGTTCCTATCCGGTGTCGCACGACACCACACGGTTTTTTTTACTTAATATTTATAATCTTAATAATAATCAGAAACACAACACTACACCTTTATATCAATCAATAATACAGATAGAATAATTCGTTGTTTATTTATCACTCCTCCTCTTCCTCGCGTCGTTTTCCTCATTACTGAAGGTTGTGACTCCCCCGCTGCATCAGTTTCTCCCGTACGATTCTCCTCCATCTGCTGCGATCCTTAGCCTTATGAAGGGCATCATGGAAGTAGATGTTTAGAGCAGATTGTATTTGGTCCGACCGTCTCGTGGGACTGCGTCCTCTGGGACGCCTGCCATCTACCATGCCTGTCACCATCAGCTGTTCCAGATTATGACCCTCTTTAGGAGCAATATGTCCAAAGAATTCCAGCATCCTACTTCGGCATATTGTGGAAAGTCTAGTTTTGACGTTAAGTGCTCTTAGAATAGACACGTTGGTGCGAAGGGCGGTCCATGGAATCTGCAGCATTTTTCTCGAGCACCACATTTCAAAGGCGACTATTCGGTCTCTGTCGGCCATTTTCAGTGTCCACGTCTCCGCTCCATAACTATTATTTATTACTTATCACTACATTTTATTAAACAAAGTCCTCCGCAGAGTCTGTATGTCGGTCTGTTCGCGATAAACTCAAAAACTACAGCACCGATTATCATGCTGCTTTCACCAATTTTCCCTGAGTTGACGCCGGTGCTAACGCGTTTATTCCGGCACTCATACAAAAAAAGGTGTAGTCCCTGACTCATGGAAGTCAGCCCTTGTCCATCCGATCCAAAAAAAAGAAGACAGTTCGGATCCGGCAAAGTACAGGCCCCTGCTCTCCAAAATCATGGAGATAGGCATAATTAACCGCCAGCTCTTGGTATACCTAGAGAGGATTAATGTTCAGAGCTGATTATGGTGCGAAATGTGGGAAAGAGAAGGACTTCTCTTTCGCACATTTCGATAGCGATGTATTTTGTTTAAGCAATTGAAATATTACGCAGAATTATTACGCAAAATTATTAAAAATATCAAGTTAATTACAAGTTACATAATATTGTTAGTATAAAGGGGCTTTATTACCTGAAATACGACCTGATATTCCATCCTTTTTAAGTTTGGCCATACTGTTATATGGACAGGTTTTCACTGAAAACTTTGTCATTGTGTGGCGTTGTATTCAAAGCGCGGGCGAAACACGACTGAACAAAAACACTGCTCAATAGTAATATCGTAGTAATATATAATATCGTAGTAATATGTAATATATAATAGTGAGTATCGAGCCCTTTAAAAAAAAATACCGTTTTGCTCTACTAAAAAAGCAACTTGCTGCGGAGAAATTGAACCACTTCCACTGGAAATATCTTTCTCAAAAAGATTTTTTCTGTGTACGGACATAAACACACGCACACACGCAAACACACACATACATACACACACACATATACACGCACACACTTACATACACTTGCAAGGGTAATCAGAACACTTATTTTTTTTCTAATATTACATTTTATAAAAAAAATATTAGCTTAAGTAATCGGGGAGCCACAATACATCCACAGCCGCTCAACACCTTAGGGAGGAGGGGATGGCTGAAAAACAGCGCAGCGTGGAAACACAAATCCATGATTCCATGTCAGGTGAAGCTGAGCCTTTTCCTTTTGTTTCATCGCGTATTTTAATTGTTCATTTTATATTTGTAATGATTTGTATGGCAATAAAGAATTTATTATTATTATTATTATTTAATAGACGCGTAGGCAGAGTTACTTCAGAATTTTTTTGAGGATGAGTCTAACTGTTTATTGTACGTCAATGGTTCAAGTGTATGCGAGTCTTTTTATAAGTATTTTTAAGTGAGCTACAAGTCCTATCTCGACTATTTTATCTAAAATATATTCTGGAAAGATCCAACGTCAAGACACTAATAAAATTGTCGTAAATTTTATAGACACACAGAATAATGACCAAAACATAAAACTTGTAGTAAACTCTCACATAATTAAATTCTTCTGGCGGTTGAATACTCACCAAGCACATCGTTAAACCACCACACTATTAGCTGCAACGAAATGTTCTCAACGGCACGTCAACATGAGTTTGACATGTGGTTTTGCCGCCATTTTATGCGTTTTTATTGAAATGGCGGAACGAAACATACTCTTGGTTATAATAGTCTGCATAATTTCCAATGAGTTACATTTAATGCAGATGCAGCGGAAAATTATACTTATCCAAATTATTTGTACTCATGAGCCCGCTTGTTCCCTCTTAAATAAAAATATAATATTTATTTTTACCTGTGGGAGGCACATTTTCACCGGATGTCAGCTAGATTATTAGTACCAGAACGGCGCCTATTTCTGCCGTGAAGCAGTAATGTTAAAGCATTACTGTGTTTCGGTCTGAGGGCGTTGTAGCTAGTGAAATCACTGGGCAAATGGGATTTGACAACTTAATGACGAGCGCTGTTGTAGTGCCGCTGATAATTTTTGGGTTTTTTCAATAATCCTAAGCGGCACTGCATTGTAATAGGCAGGGCGTATCAATTATCAATAGCTGAATGTCCTGCTCATCTCGTCCCTTATTTTCATAAAAAAAATACAATCTCCCTTGGAAAACAATGTACTTTTTTATGTTTACAAGGAAATCGTTAACGAATTTAACATAATTATTAAATAGAATCCTTAAAAATTAATTGTTTATAGTAATTAAACCCTTACCCTAAGTACCCTCATCGTTATATAACCATTATTAGTAGCTCCAATCATACGTTCACGGTGTTTGACACTGACATATTGTTTTGCCGCCAAATTAACCTGTCAATAGTTAACTGTCAAAACTTAATTGAGGAATCATGTTCATGCTTGAAACCTTAGACTAAGAATTGAACATAGGTCTGTATATTATTTACTGTAATATATATTTTGAAGTGTTAGTTACAGTAGTTGGAGCGCAGTGGAGACCAATTTAATATAAGGTTCAGGTATTATCTATAAATAAATTTAAATGTATTAATAAAAAATGTCTGTGTCGTAAATCCTACTACTCCACAGCTGAATATCAAAGTGTACGGACAGCCTGGGACTAGATTATGATTATTTTATAGCACTAACAATGACAGTACAATGTTGTATATTATTTTATAAAAAAGTGCGCAAAAAAGAATGCTCGCAAAGTTTCCAAAGCGGTGATAGTGTTAGAAGTGACTTCAAATATAATTATAAAGGAATCAATTTTGAGAAAAATAAATGCTACTAAGCCTTCAATCTTGTCAATGTCAATGTCCAATCAATTCCAATTGACAGCTGTCATTTTAGAAACGTTTCTCAACAAACATTATGTTGGAGCTACCATTGGAGCATTGGAGCCATAGACCAATAGTAACTAGACTAATTGATGGCTTCCGTCTCACTCACACGAGAAAATGAAAAACTTATGCGAGTCTTATGTAAAGAAATGAGATAGAGTGATTCGATTTGTGTTTCGCCATGCGTGCCGGTTTTTTCAAGGTCAGCACACCCGGTGTGCTAAACAAACTTGACAGCGCTGCACAGAATACTTGTGAAACGTGTGAAATATCCACTACTTATTCAACATCAGTGACAATTTTATGTAGAATCGAAAGAAATATGGTGTGATGTTGTATTTTACGATGTAAAAGTGATCGTGAAAGAACACTTGTGTTACCTATATTATTTACCTATATGTATAGGATATTATCTGTCTCATGTTGGCCACGCAAAACCGATGTCTAGTTACTATACTTGGTCTATGATTGGAGCGAATCGAAAATCGTAGCCTGTTCCATTTTATTCATATGAATAATGTACAGAAATATTTTAAATTCCATTGCAACTGCAAATTCGTTTATCATAAACGAACCGTTCTGTTCACCGGTTCGGTTTGTACATTCGAGTCTGAAAAACAATTTAATTGATTAAAATTGTTTGTTCTGTCACTGTTGATTTATTTCGTTACGGAAAAATAATTTGATTACATTCTGTTATCGAGATATGTTATAAAAAGGCAAGCGTCAAATATATGAAAATATTTTCATAACAAAATACGAATAAAATATTTAAAAATATAACAAAATGTTTAAATTTTAAAGAGCGACATCTCAAGTTTCAGTTTGCTAGCTATTATTGGGGTTGAGCAAGTTATCAACTGTAAAGTAGATCCTGTAGATGGAGCCACAACATTTCACCGATATTTCTGAATAAATTACTTTTTGTACACTACTAGAATTTTTCGATATCTCGAATATAATAGAGATCATATTAACTATATCATGGTGGGTCTGAAGCGTCAACTTAAGTACATCTTAAAAGCCAATATGTGTTCATCGAGTAACAGGGTCGTAGGCAACTTAACATCTCTTGGATTTACAGTTAGATAAATTCCACCCCAAAGCTACAAATAATTGACTATCTCACGACCGGTTGAACACGCGACACGACACGATACCGACACGTGCCGGGTCGACGCGTGTTCGCAGATCAAAAGGCAAGGGTGCATATGATTTGTTTTTTTTAGGAGATTTTTAAACTGTTATCGGCAAGAAATGTAAAATTGTGTTTCTACTAAGGGAAGCATTATTATTATTATGTTTAGGGATTAGGGTAGCACTTTAATCCGTGGATTTATTGTATCTCCAGCATATGCAGTCTCAGGGTCCGATAGTTCCCAGACTCTTAATATACTAAGCCTGACGTGTATAAATACTACTGGACAGGCTGTTCCATATGTTAGACTGCAAATTTTTTGTTCCTAATTGAAGCGCCTCACGCGAGCATCCAGAGAACTAATTTTGATGTATAATACAAATGGCTGCGAATGAACGTACAATACTCTGAAGTATTTTTGCATTTTGAATTAATTTCGTTCCTTTTCCGTTTGATTTATACTTCAAGAATCAACTAAATAAAGTACACAATTATTGGTGAATAGTTTCCCAACATCTATCGATGTTTGCTGAGGTTGTCATCACTAGTTTTAGTACCGCAGACTCTTGCTATGGCCAACAAAATGGCGAATTTCAAACATGCACAAAAGCACTTTGACAGCCGCCAGTCCAGTGGTATATATATATATATATATATACATATGGAATTATAAAAATGGCGAGGTAAGGAAAGGCTGGTCCTGGCCACCACGGTGAATTCCATTAGATATCATCACCAACATCTGGATATTTAGTGGTCCTCCGTTTCTGTGTATTTGAATTTTTTACTTAAAAGTTACATTTTCATTATATACAGGTTATTACAAAACTAACCGTAAAGCCGAAAGGAGGTTAAATGGGGCCTTATAACGAGTCTATTCATCATAATTAAGAACCGTAGTAACGCTATATAACATAAAAAAAATAGATTTTTGGTGTCTGTACGTAAATTAGTCTTCACACGAAAAACGGAATACTAAAAACACGGAATTTTTACAGCTAAAATCCATAATTATTCAAATGTTATGAGCCTTCTTGAGAGTAAATTCCGCTAAGATTTGTCTTCAATCAAATCGACACGTGTTTCACCTCTACGCAAGGCATCCTCAAAAGATGTTGACTTGCCAAATTCTGGAATGAATTATTACGAATTTAGTCTCTATCATCATCAGCATCATCGACAGCTGGAAGGCATTCACTGCTGGACATAGGCTTCCCCAAAAAGTCTCCAGGACGATCGGTCCTGCGCTGCCCTCATCCAACGTATTCCGGCAATCTTGACCAGATCGTCGGTCCATCTTGTCTACCTACCAACACTGCGTCTTTCGGTACGTTGTCGCCATTCAAGAACTTTACTACCACAACGGCTATCTCTCCGAACTATGTGCCCTGCCTACTGCCACTTAAGTTTCACAGTCATTTGGGCTTTGTGGGTGACTTTGGTTCTCCTACGGATCCCCTCATTTCTGATTCGATCTCGCTGGGATACTCCAAACATCTCTCTTTGCGACCATGAGCTTTTTCTTAGGGCCAATTGGTAGCGACCACGTCTGCGTACCGTAAATCATCACTGGCAATACACACCAGTGGGAGGCTCCTTTGCACAAGATGCCGGCTAGATTATGAGTACCACAACGGCGCCTATTTCTGCCGTGAAGCAGTAATGTGTAAGCATTACTGTGTTTCGGTCTGAAGGGCGCCGTAGCTAGTGATATCACTTGGCAAATGACTTAACATCTTATGTCTCAAAATGACGAGCGCAATTGTATTGTCATTCAGAAATTTTGGGGTTTTTCAAGAATCCTGAGCGGCACTGCATTGTAATGCACAGGGCGTATCAATTACCATCAGCTGAATGTCCTGCTCGTCTTGTCCCTTATTTTTATAAAAAAAACACACTGGTTGAAAAACCTTCGTCTGAACACTGCGGTATTCTTTAGTCTCTATCCAAGAAATATATTTATTTTCTCTAAATTACTAAACATATGGTCACCATACTATAACTATTAAGTGATTTATGATAAGCACGTGTCCGCCGGATACGAAACTGATGCCGTCCCTAGTTAGCTGCTCCCTCGAGCTGATAACAGGGGATGAATTCTGAACAATTAGTTTCTGGGGTCAACAATACACCCTTAATGTATTTTAAGTTCCCATATAACAGTGACTTGCATAATTTGAAAGGCAGTTTTAGTAATCAATTCTACGGACTTACAAATAAACTTCGCGATTTTTTATGTTTTTAAAGTGATAACCCTCACAAATGAAATGATGAAGCCACAACCTGAGAGTTGAACAAAGCTCGAACGGTTAGCTCAGTTGGGAGAGCAGTGGCACGGAACGCCAAAGGTCGTGGGTTCGATTCCCGCATCGTTCATAAAAAAAAAATCGAATTTTATTTGTGTGTTAATCCTAGAAGTGAGGGTTATCACTTTAAAAACATAACAATTTGTTTAGATTTAATTATAAAATTTTAAACAGTAAATTAATTAATTTTAGATAGATTAAAATAATTTTTTTCAAATTTTATTTGTGAAATAAACTTCGTATAATATAATTCTTATACCTGAGAATAAACCAAGAATATTCAAAATGTTTGCTAATGGACATTTTATTTGATTGGTTTAATGACTCTACCCGCTACAACGTATCATACCATGGCCGTGCTATGAGCGTATCAGACACGACAAGCAACACGATACGCTCTACTATGACCACTAAAGCGTATCAATTAAGTATAAGAGACTACGCGCACTTATTCAGCTCCATTCGCGTTTCGCTGAACGATTTTGGTCACACTTACAGCTCAGCTTCTATCAGCCGCGTACGGCGTCGTAGGAACGAGAATAATAACTTTAAATCACGTCTGCACTCTTTAATCTTTGCGTGGATAATGATTACGTCAAATCAATGCAGGAACAATACAGGTCGCAACTTGTCGACAAGGAGTCGCGAACCATCCCTGTAAAGCGCTGTTCCGCCGCATTCGACGGCACACAGCGCTGTACGCGGCGGAACAGCGCCGAACGCTCTCTATAGCATTCGTATAATAAAAACACATTTATCCTCATTTTATGCTGGTTTGCCGCGAAAATAGAATGGACGCGGAAAGCTGAATCGACGCGTAAACGTCTCCATACAAAATTGTTGTTTTCTATTGACAAAAGCTGAAAAGAGCTGAACAAGTGCACGTATCCCTTAAAGTCGTATGTATCGGTTTTAATGACCGGAGCGTCAACATATCATCTCATTATCATCCGCGTGACATGCCCGTGCGTAATAATTTTAGTGACGGGAGGGTCCGCATATCATCTCCGTATGATCCTAGTGCCATATCCGAGCGGTCCCTGTGCGCTGTTGTCGCTTTTGTAGTAATTCACCTGATTCCGTATGAGGCAGACGCGTCAGCAAGATCTTTTGAGAGGATTAAGGCGACACTAATTGCCAGCGACCTTGAGCGATATAAGTTCACGGCTGCCGGCCCGCCATCTATTCAACAAAGCCAATATTTTCAAAATTCTTGGGTGGAAAACAGTTTATATGCTTACAATCCTCGTTATTCACTACTAATCTGAATAAATGGACCTACACAAAAAAGTACAAGCTATAAGAATAACTTTTCTGAGAGAAGTACCAAAAAAATGCGTCACGCCATGGCAAAAAACTTGTTTAACTTCAAAGAAAAGTGGTAGTTCAAAAAAGCTCGGCAGTGTTAACTATAACTAACAGCAAGCATTAGCAACCTACAAATAAGACTTAAGGATATGGGTAACAGGATTAAGTAGTGTTCATAGCTTGAAATGCTATACTTTCACCACACTTGTCTAAAAACACCATGTTTGCGTGTTTTCTGCTTACTCTTCGCATTAATACGATACGATGGCAGTTAAAAAATTGTCAATGAGGGAATAAAAATAAAATAACAGACGATCGAGGCGTTACTGGGTTCACGCCGCTTTAAAAAAACGAAAAGTCGAGGGAGAATACTGGATGTTATTTCGGCACTCAGTTGATGACGAAGAAAATTTTATATGTATTTTCGTTTGACGTCATTTCAATTTAATGAACTGTTAAAACAGATTGAAAACACCATCACTAGAAGAAACATTTAGAGAAAGTTTAACACCTAGAGAAAAACTCGCAGTGTGTCTACTCGTCTGTCGCAGTGTGTATTGAATTGGATTTATGGTAAAAGTAATTTGTCGGCATTGGCTGGCTTGTCTGGTCATCCCAGGAGTCAGGACTCGTCGGCATTAGCGTTGCACTAGTACTTGTTGACTGCTGAATGCATCCGCATTAAAAGCGTGTGGAGTTGAGCTAGGTGGGGCAAGTTGTTGTAGTTCCATTGAAGGTACAAGAGAAAATATTTTCTTTTTTGCCAGAGCTTGGCATACAGTGAAAACTTCTTTTTTTTCTTTTTGGTGGTGTTAAGTGATCACCGCCACCCACATTCTCTTGCAGCACCAGAGGAATCACAATAGCGTTGCCGGCCTTTAAGGAAGGTGTACGCGCTTTTTTTGAAGGTACCATAGCTTAGTAGTACGAGGAAGAAAGCTCCTTGAAAACCGCACTGTGGAGAACCGCCACACATCCAGATGGTGGGAATGATATCCTAATTTGTGGCGTGTCGTGCGATGGTGGAACTTCTTAACAGTATCAGAAATATTAAAAAAAAAAACGATCTAATTCGTCATGTCTTTGGGGTGGCTCAAGTTTGTGTTGGTCATCGAGCAATTTTGCCATTAATATAGCAGATGCTGATGGCTCGGACTGCTTTTCTCTTAATGGCTTTTGGCTTGACGTTTCTTGGTTTTTTTTATTTGTTGTGACTCATTAGGAAATTTGTCTGATAAATCACTACTTTTAGCAGTAGTATCATCAATCTCAATGTTGGCGTTGGGCTTTTCCGAAACGGTGGGTTCTGTAACATGGTTTTCAGCGGCAATGTCAGACTGTTCATCATCGCTTGTAAGTTCAATGGTATCTTGAGTTTTTCTGTCCATGAAAAAGGGAGCCACAAAAGCCTTTTCATTATTCCATGGATTAATCTTTTTGGCTGCTTGTATACTTTTCCCTTTTTATACGCTTTATATTAGCTTCACATGTATGTTTGTAACCGACTTCTTTGGGCGCGATTTTGACCCACTTTAAACGGCTAGATTTCGTTCAAACTTTGTAGATTTATCGAGGACCGATGACATTACACTAATTTGATAAAATTATTCAATTTTTCAATTTGCAAAATATGATTTTTGTTAATTTATATAATTTTCATCTATAGTCGATAAGGCAGGAATTGATGTTAAAGTACTTAATAGTTTTAAAAATACGCTTTTTATTTAAAGCCCACCTGTATGCGTCTATAAGAGATTGCCATCGTTGTTGACAAGCAATAGCTGTAAAATGAAATTTTAATTAATTAATGTCATTATCGTCGCATTGGACCGATCGCGTTGGTAATTGATTGGGGATTGGGAGAGTATATTGCTGTCCACCGCTGAAAATAGGCTGATACGATTATGAATGACACTATCGCATTACATTGGATTAATTATTACATTCTTCATTATAGCTACTCAGCGACTTTCGATTCCTTTACTTCGATAGCTTTTAGTTTTCGTATGGGACTAAGCTCCGTGAAACGAGCAGTTACTAATGTTTGTGATGCTATAATAAATACAATGTTACGGATATTTTTTGCCACACCTACAATAATATTGACACATAATAATATTGACACACTTTTTACACAAATTATCTTGCCCCAATTTAAGCATATATAGCCTGTGTTATGGGTTACAAGACCACGATATATTAAATACAATATACTTACTTAAACATACATAAATTCATATAAATATACATAAATACATTTAAACATCCATGACCCGGAAACAAACATCCATATTCATCATATAAATGCTTGCACCTACCGGGATTCGAACCCGGGACCTCTAGCTTAGTAGGTGGGATCGCTAACCACTCGGCTATACAGGTCGTCAATAGAACAATGGGAAAAAAATATTGAAGAATTTTGGAATAAGTGGAATTTTCCTAATTGCTGCGGTGCTCTTGACGGGAAACATGTCGCGATTGTAGCACCTCCAAATAGTGGTTCCCTGTATTTTAATAATAAAAAAACATTTTCCATTGTTCATTTGGCTTTGCGAATTATAACTTCGTTGCCGTTAACGTAGGCGCTTTTGGTAAAGATAGTGATGGCGATGTATTGATGAAATCAAAAATGGGAAAAGCGATATTAAAATATAAATTTCAGCTTCCTGGTGATAAATATCTTCCTGGATCGACTGTAAAGATGCCATCTATACTAATATTATAAAGCTGCAGTGTTTATTTGTTTGTTTCTTTGTTTGAACGCGCTAATCTCTGGTACTTCTGGTCCGATTTGAATGATTCTTTCAGTGTTGGGTAGTCCATTTATCGAGGAAGGCTATGGGCTATGTTTTTTTTTCAAAATTAGGGATCCGTAATAAAATTGCTATTTTGTAACACAAGGTGTAAAATCGAAAACCTATTTTTGCGTGCGCTGCAAAAACTATTGACAATAGAAAAAAATGATGTACAGGCTATAATATAGGCAATATTTTATTACTTATAAAACTATCGCGTGAATTATACTTTATATGGCAAAACAACGTTTGCCGGGTCAGCTAGTGTGTAATATTAGGAGACGAAGCTTTCCCTTTAAGGCCACACTAAATGCCGGCGACCTTGAGCGATATGAGTTCACGGCTCCTATGTAACAAAGCCAATATTTTTAAAATACTTGGGTCGAAAATGTAACATTTTAACAGGCGTAAACTGCTTCATTGCTTACAATCCTCATTATTGATTACTAATCTGAATAACCTACCTAAAAAATGTACCTACATAAAAAAGTAAAATCTATAAGAACAACTTTTATGATAGTAGTATACTAAGCAAATGCATGATGCCGATAAAAAACTTGTTTAACTGCAAAGAAAACTGGTAGTTCATAATAGCTCTGGAGTGCTAACTTTAACCAACAATAAGCATTAGCAACCTACAAGTAAGACTTAAGGGTATGTGTAACAGGATAAAGTAGTGTTCATAGCTATAAATCCTATATTTTCACCAAAAAACTTGTCTTAAAATACCTTGTTTGCATGTTTTCTGTTTACCCTTCGCCTTAAGAAATAATTTGCTAAGACCTTATCCATCACAACAATCAATTACTGATCCTAAGAAACGCCAATTTAATTATCGTCTTTGTCGAGCTCAACGAGTAGTAGAAAATGTTTTTCGAATTTTAAGTAAAAAATTTCGTTTAAAAGTAAAAAACGTTTACATTTAAAGCCCGAGTATGCGGAAAAGATTGTTCTAACAACGTATTTTGTATAATTTTATAAGACGCGGAGAATCTACAAGGTTCGCGGAAAATAATCCTGTACGATTGAACAATCTGCGACGTCAAGGGGGTAATGCAAATTCTGTAGCTTTTGATGTACGCAATCAATTCGCAGATTACTTTTAAATAAAACACTTTTAAAGGATTAAAACGCGTGTAATTGTAACGGTTTCACATTAGGTGTTTAACCCGACGTTTCAAGACCTTTCCAAATCTTTTTTTCAGGGGAACTGCAGATGTAGTGAGTCAAAGATAGTATTTGTCATAGTTGTCATTATGAAGTTTAGCGCCATTTATATCTCGGTGGTGGTATTTGCTGTACACAGATGGTTTTTGGCAAAATTTACTGACAGTGTCCTCTTCTTTTTTGGTATGTGTAGTTATGGGTTTTAATTAAGAGCTTATTCGATCCCAGGTGTTAGATAATTTTAGACCATCTCTATTGAAATTTGGGTGTTTTTTAATTTCGATGGCTTCACGTACCAGTCTTGGGAAATATCAATTCTCTTTTACCAAAACCTTTGGTTGGTCGAACCGGACGTAGCAGATTACTTTCAAACGTCAGAAGGACAATTGGGCTGGTTTTCTTAATAAAAGTAATAATAAAACTAGTAAACTAAAGAAACTGTACAAAACTGTAGGTCACATTTGTAAATTAATTTAAATTATGATGATGTAAATATTGGTGTTGCGGAATTTTGTGGACTGTATGCGCTGGTTCAAATTAAGGAAGTAGGAAATAAGTATATACTTAAATTAGGATTATATTGTAATATGGCAGAAGGAAGGCAACGTACCTACCTTGTTTGATGAGCTCGTTCTGTCTCCAGCTGATCTCCAAGTAGGTAACACTATGTGTAAAACTTGATACACATACACAGGTATTTAATTATTTTATAAAATTAATGCGGTGATTACGCGAATCTCAATATGTTATGGTAGTGGTCACTCAGCGGCACTTCGAAAGCAATAACGTCCGTCCTTCGATTCAATTCGTGTAATTAGCGATGTTGAAGGCTTTTGTGAACGACTAGCGCCATCTCTGTGGCCTTGTACGCTGCCATTAAGAAATGGAATATAGAAGCGGTAAAGAGGATACTGAAGGAGGAGTAGGATAATAGGATATAAATATAAATCAAATCAAAATCAGTTTATTCAAGTAGGTCACGGAAATGACACTTATGAATGTCAAAAAAAATTAAATATTTTTCTTATTGAATCTACCGCTACTTCGTAAAGGGTTGAGCTAATGAGAAGAAGTAGCAAGAAACTCATTGCCACTCTTTTATATCACGATTTACATTTACATCGAATCACAAATCATTTCAATTACAATATAATATGTAAAATGATGCAACAAACACACTCAAACGTCAAATAGTCAATGTCTTACACGAGTAAGTCAAAAAAGTAAATGTAAATTAATACAAAAGTTATTGAGTACAGTAGCTGCATCATCCACATACACCATAAATCAATAAAGGTATTCTGTGAGCATTTTATATACACTGGCCTGCAAAAGTAAGTATCACACTTTTCAAATTAATTTTTTTTTCTTAACTATAGAAGGTAGAGATTTAAGATTAAAAACGTTTTATTGTAAATTTTATAGGCTTTAATTCTTAGAAACTAAAAGTATACATTAGTAAAATTTTTAACTTAAAAAAGATAAAACAATGAAAATAGACATTTTAAGTTAAGTGTAAAAAAATTCAACTAAAATGTATTACATGTTATTTAATTTTTAATAACTGGTATGGTGGTAACCTCGAGCTCTGATTACAGCTTCGAGCCGGTTTGGCATACTGAACACTAGGTTGCGGAGCCGATGTTGGGGAATATTCTCCCATTCTTCTACCAGGGCCTGCTTTAGTGCCCTGAGGGTAGTAGGTGGTGGTCTGCGATTTCTGACTAGCCTCCCAAGCTCATCCCAGGCGTGTTCAATCGGGTTGAGATCAGGGCTTCTTCATGGCCAAGCCATCACGCTGATACCGACTTCCTGAATATACTCTTGTACGATATGAGCCGTGTGTGGCCGGGCATTATCATGCATCAGCATCGATCCATCACCCATATTTGCTAAATACGGAACTGCATACTCATTGAGAATCTCTTGAGCATATCTTTGCCCAGTGAGGGTGCCATTTTATATGGCTACTAGCTGTGTGCGACCTTCTGAACACATGTACACTGCCTCCACCGTATTGGACTCTTTCTGAGATGCAGGCTTGAAGGTATCGCTCACCAGGTCGCCTATAAACACTTCGCCTTCCATGAGAAGTGTAAAGGGAGAATCGAGACTCATCTGCAAACAAAATTCTTGACCATTCTTCTTCATCCCACTGCATGTGTTCACGGGCAAATACTACTCGATGCTGTCTCTCGAGTTTTGGGCCACTCGCTGGTCTTCGGGGTTTCAAATTTGCTTCAGCAAGTCTTCTTCTCACTGTACTGTCACTAATGTAGTCCCTCCGGGTCTGAAGTAGCTGTTGCTGGACTTTAACTGCATTTTGGTGGCGATTTCTTAACACAGTGGAAATAATGTAACGATCTTCTCGGGCACTGGTACACCTGGGTCTGCCATTACAATGTCTCCTCAGATGGTGTCCAGTCTCTTCGTACCTTCGCTTTACCTTCTGGACCGTTCGTACCGTCACACCCACCATTCTTGCAGTGCGACGCATACTGATGTCTAGTTCCAGAAAAGCCATGATCCTAGCACATTCTTCAACTGAAAGAGGCATGATAAATAAATGTTATGTGCTTTTTAGCATAAATTTTTAAAACAAGACCCATCGATCTTGAAAAAAATTTAAAACAGAAAGAAAAATGTGAATGGTAAAATTGTAATTCGGAAACGTCCACTTTGAAAAAGGAATGGTTTTGTTTTTGAAGTTTTTTTTCAGCCAATTCTTAAAAGAAGGTTACCGACTATAAAGTTTTTATGTACAAAATTAAATTCTCTTTGGAGTCCTTTTTATTTCGAAAGTATATCTTGTGAACTAAAAACGTTATCCCAATTTTAAAAGTGTGATACTTACTTTTGAAGGCCAGTGTAATATAAATACATATATTCCGCGCAACCAAATATTATACAGATACATAGAAACTGAAAATAACTTGTTTTACAGTTCTTATTAAGTTACAAGTACCCGCCACTATTTTCAATACATAACATCAAGATACCAATTTAAGAGACTACCATTGTTGGTAAAATAAATCTAGATTATTATTACTTTTATTCACTTAATCCCACTACGGGTAGAGTCCTTTATTCGGATGTATAACGTTTCCCGCGTTTATTTTTTATGAAAATAAGAGACGAGACGAGCAGGACGTTCAGCTAATGGTAATTGATACGCCCTACCCATTACAATGCAGTGCCATTCAGGATACTTGAACAACCCAAAAATTCTGAGCAGCACTACAATTGCGCACGTCACCTTGAGACATAAGATGTTCAGTCTCATTTGCCCAGTAATTTCACTAGCTACGGCGCCCTTCAGACCGAAACACAGTAATGTTTACACATTACTGCTTCACGGCAGAAATAGGCGCCGTGTGGTACCCATAATCTAGCCGGCTTCCTGTGCAAAGGAGCCTCCCACTGGTGCAGAAATAGGTGCCGTTGTGGTTACTATAATCTAGCCGGCTTCCTGTGCAAAGGAGCCTCCCACTGGTGCAGAAATAGGCGCCGTTGTGGTACCCATAATCTAGCCGGCTTCCTGTGCAAAGGAGCCTCCCACTGGTGCAGAAATAGATGCCGTTGTGGTACCCATAATCTAGCCGGCTTCCTGTGCAAAGGAGCCTCCCACTGGTGCAGAAATAGGCGCCGTTGTGGTACCCATAATCTAGCCGGCTTCCTGTGCAAAGGAGCTGGTGAATTTGCAAGGCTGCCTGACATTCGGAAAACTTCAGAATTATCATTGTATTGACAGTCTTGTCAGCTATATAGTTCATTCTCTGGTATTACTCTTAGATTAAGGATTGGTCTCCGCTGCGCTCCAACCAGATACCGCATGCGTAGTCGCGAAGTGCGGCAATTAATACTAAGCCCAAGTGGGCGTACTCGAGCCAGTATCGAACAATGTGTTGACGTGCCAAATGTTCTGTTAAACTTTGCTAATAATTGAAACTTAAATGCCGGTTTGCGTAGTAAATCTTTGTAAAAATAATACTACAAGAAATAAGAAAGACACTGGGATCACATATCATCAGTAAGTATTTTATATTTTATTAATTTCAATATAAGATAACACGAAGCGTATGTTACAAAATTTTAAAGATACAATTGAGTGTCAAGATGACCCGCATACAAGCGTCTAATAGTTGCCGTAATAAAAAAGCTATTGTTTTTATGTAAGTTTAAAGCCTTTTAAATGAGGTAGCATATACCCCCTTATTCATAATGGTCCGCTAACTTAAAACAGCCGCTAAGGAGTGTTTTTTCTCATTCTGACTTAGGTCATCAAAAGAAGACAGAGTGAGAATTAGCAATGCTTTAAGTTAGCAGACTATTATGACTAATATGAATAAGGGCGTGAGTGTCAAGATGTCACGACACAAGTGTTTAATAGTTGCGTGTAATAAAAAAGCTATTGTTCTTAGGTAGTGCGGTATCTAGTTGGAGCGCAGCGGAGACCAATCCTTAATGTAATGTATAACTATATAGCAAGTACATTTGTAAGTCCGTATATGTTTCATAATGTATGTTCAACCGAGTTTCTCAATTACCTACTAGTTAAGTATGTTTTTACCGAAGTTCAAATTAATGAGATGGTTATTAATATTCGATGCTACATCATTGAAAATGAAGCTTAAGCCACTTATGTATGAGGCTTTTTAATTAAGGTAAATATTTTCTGTATGTATTACTTTTTTTTTTTTAAATCCCGCTGAGTTTGTTGCGCGTGTGATGGAAATCATATACTCGTAGAAAGAGTTTTACATTCGATAAGTGATTTCAGAATACTATTTAGAATGAATAATAATATCTATTTGAATTTAAATTTCGAATGGTATGGAAGATTGTAATTGTCATACAGAGATTTTAAAATCCTATTTGCAATAAAACTATTCGAATTTCACATGGGTGGTAAATGACGGTCAATAAGATATTTTTGTGTTCTCGTTTCGAATTCGAATTTAAATTCAAATATTTTTATTTATAATCACATACTGAACGTCAAAAACTACAATTCGAAATACGAAGAACGGTCGCACGAAACTCAATGGGCTTTTTTTCTGTGTTATCTACATATATAAAAATGAATTGCTGTTCGTTAGTCTCGCAAAAATCGAGAACGGCTGGACCGATTTGGCTAATTTTGGTCTTGAAATATTTGTGGAAGTCCAGAGAAGGTTTAAAAGGTGAATAAATATGAAAATGCTCGGAAATAAATAAAAAAAACAAATTTGTCTTTCCTTTGATGTGTCCATAGATAATTTCTATGAGAGAATTTATTGACGCACGGTTTGACAGTTCTGCTGTGAAACAATTTCATTACGACAGCAGGGTGCATATTTTACGAAGTAATTTTTGATGTTATGATATATTATTGACGAATTCATATAAAAACATGATTTTATTTATTATATACAGAACAAAGTCTATCGGGTCAGCTAGTTTGTAATATATGTAATAAAGTAAAATAAAACTTATAATTAAATAGTCTGTTGTATCATTAAGAAATTCATTAATGTTATAGTAACGTAAATCACACATCAAATGCTTATTAACAATACTTATGAATTCGGTTACCCATTTGTTGAGAAAATAAATGCCTTTTATGCCTTTTACGGTTGATGGATACAAATATTCTACTACAACTTAGCGAAACTCTAAGGAATAAAGCGATTCACTCGATTGTATGAAACGTGCAGTTGTTGACAGATTGACAGATGACGGCTATAATCTCGCAAACAAAGGAGATTTCGCTAGTAACTATTCGCTGTTAATCTTAGCCGGATTATACTTAGTCGCAAATCTCCTTACTTCGGTACTGGATACAAAAATTAATTTTTATTGTGAAATAACTTTGGAATTATTGCGAAAAAAAAAATAGTTTTGTTATAAAACTTATATATATTCTTTCCATTTATCACAAAAAAACAATTTTTCGAAAACCCGAATATTTTGTTTATTCGGCCTCACATGGAGTACTGATCCACTCCCCAGTGCCAGCTTCTTCCATTTGACCGCATGCAACGAAGAGCGGCTCGAATCATCGACGTGGGTTCTCTCTGCATCTTCTAACGCATTTATCACATGCTCAGAGGAGCTGTTCAGGTTGATTCCAGCAACCGAATTCCACCACCACGACATTACGTCAAAATACAATATATCTCCCGCATCACGTTGACGTCTGGCATTCCGCAACCGCGCGTTTTTCAAGATATTTCTTGCCTCGCACAGACACTTTGTGGAATCAATTACCGGCTGTGGTTTTCCCGAACTGATACGACTTAAAGACCTTCGAAAAAGAGCATACGCTCATGTCTATGAACGGTTGCCTCACCTCTCCCCATCCAGTGAGCCTCTTGTCCGTTTGCCCCCTTTTATATTAGTGATTAGCGACCCTGCCTACTGAGTTAGAGGTCCCGGGTTCGAAACCCAGTATTATTATTATTTGAAGAGGGTGGCTATTGAGCTAGTTTAATAATGGAACTATTGTCTTCGCTAGTCATACTATAGCTCGTCGTCAAGACCTGAAGCCTTTACAAACCACAGTAACTTCTTGACGCTTATGCATTAGTAGGCCGCAATCGCAGAATAGATGAATAGGTGTTTCATCAGCCTCAAGGCAGAATCTGCAGGTTTTATCATTTTTGATGCCGACCACACTGAGGTGCTTGTGTAGGCAGTGAAACCCGGTAGGTGCAATCATTTATATGATGAATATGAATGTTTATTTCCGAGTCATGGATATTTATTTGTATTTATGTATGTTTAAGTAAGTATATTGTATTAAATACTAGCAAACGTTGTTTTGCCATATAAATTGTATTGATGTTTTCCTTGCTAGTTGATAAGAGATGGCGCTAGTTGTATTCATTAGTAACAATCACACTTCTTTTATATTTTGTATAATTCACACGATAGTTTTATAAATTATAGCCTATTTGTTATTCTGGTATGTAAGCTATATTATTGTAAAGTTTCATCAAAACCTATTCAGTAGATTTTGTGTCAAAGAAGTTCAAACATACATCCAGACATACAAACTTTCACATTTATAATATTAGTAGGATGTATTTGTCTTGCACCCATAGTACAGGCTATGCCTAGTTTGGGGCAAGATAATTTGTGTAAGAGTGTGTCAATGTTATTATTATTATATAAAAAAAATTGTCCGGCTTTTTCACTTGTCCGAATACTTTTAATTAGATGGATTATAATAATAAAACTACATATATATACTAATATAAAATAAGTATTTTATCGACATATCAGACTTTCTGTACGGACTTTTCAAATTACGAGATGGTAACCCTATCTATGTATCAACCCCAGCAAGAAATTATCACAAATGGCTACATAGAGCAAATCCTATATTAGACCCGATTTTGCTCAGAAATAATCCCATAGCGCCGTGGGAAAGCCATAATTTTATTTTATTAATTATTTATATATGGTAACGACCCGCCCTATGCAAAGTAGAGCGCGGCCCCAAAAAAGTAGATCATCCCCCCTACTAGCATTGATTTTTTTTAATGAAAATAAGGGACGAGACGAGCAGGACGTTCAGCTGATGGTAATTGATACACCCTGCCTATTACAATGCAGTGGCACTCCGGATTCTTGAAAATCACAAAAATTTTGAGACGCACTGCGTCACCTTGAGACATAAGATGTTCATTTGCCCAGTAATTTCACTAGCTACGGCGACCTTCAGACCGAAACACAGTAATGTTTGCACATTACTGCTTCACTGCAGAAATAGGCGCCGTTTTAGTACCCATAATCTGACAATCTACGTCTTACACCCCGATTTGTGTGTCACTTTGTGTTAGTGTGCGTGCATTGCTCAAAATAGAGGTTAACAGTTGACCTTTATTTTTTTTCAACGTTTTCACACCTGTCACAATCTATCTAGACGCATCAATGATCTAACTTACTTATCTACATTAAAACAGCAGTTTTTTCATCCGTTAGCGTATTATACCTACATAAGCCTTATCAATAAAGAAAATAACTAGTGGGAGGCTCCTTTGCATAGGAAGCCAGGGAGATGATGGGTACCACAACGGCGCCTATTTCTGCCGTGAAGCAGTAGGTAATGTGTAAACATTACTGTGTTTCGGTCTGAAGGGCGCCGTTAAGTGAAATTACTGGGCAAATGAGACTTAACATCTTATGTCTCAAGGTGCAGAAATAGGCGCCATTTTAGTAACCATAATCTAGCCGGCTTCCTGTGCAAGGGAGCCTCCAACTGGTAAATTGAATTGATTCAAACAGGCTTTCCGCGAGACGTTTCTACGGATGTCGGCTTCGCATCTACAAACAGAATCTCCGATCGAATTTAAAGTGAAACTTGAAAAGTGAAAACTATTCGTAGTAATAGAAAGTTTAAAATCCATGAATTATGTGGAAATGGAAGAACTATTTAACGACACGGAGTAAATTTTAGGTATACCTTCTTGATAGTACAATAAGTAGTGTTTTACGAAAAACTTAAAAAAAACTACAAACACCGCGACACGAGAATTTTATATATTAGATAATATGTTATCCTTAAGAGATAGTAATATACGGTCGCGAACTTTTATGTAGGTATACCTGTATAAGATACACAACTCCAACCATACACTATTTAGTTATATCTTAAACGGTTAAGACAGTGTTTTCGTTGAAAGCCACCTCCAATAAATATCATTTATGTATATAAAAACTTAACAAATTATATACTAAAACCTTCCACGAGAACCACGCTATCCATTGGTGAAAACTGCATGAAAATCGATGCAGTTATTATTGAGTTTATCGTGAACAGACAGACGGACAGACGCGGCAGAGAAGTTTATTTTATAATATTATGTAGTGATATAAATATTCAAATTCAAAAACACTTTATTCATGTAGATCAAGGAAATGACACTTATGAATGTCATAAAAATAAAAATATTGTTTCTTATTGAATTTACCGCTACTTCGTAAAGGGTTGAGCTAATGAGAAGAAGTAGAAAGAAACTCATTGCCACTCTTTTATATCAAGATTTACATTTTAATTGTTTTACAAATCAATTCAATTACCAATATATGCAAGGTGACGCAACAAAAATACTCAAATGTCAAAAACTTAAAGGCTTACACGAGTAAGTCAAAAAAAGAAAAAAAAGTAAATTAATACTTATAAATACAGGAGTTATTGAGTATAGTAGATGCATCAATCCACACATACCGTAAATAAATAGAGGCATTATGTGAGCATTTCATAAAATAAAATATATAATAACTTTAACTTTAAGATAACTAAATAAAGGAAATAATAATAAAAAAACACATCAAGCAGTCCTCCCGGTAACAAGATCATCCAGCCACCACGAGTAGCGCCCATGCGAATTTATCTACAAGGAATAGCTATTTTTAACCAATTAGTTATTATATTGAGTCGCCAATCGTACACTTGTAATAAAATCATGTCAAATATTTATGCGAAAAAAAAATACTGAAATTCAATGCCGTTTAGAGGTAGTTACAAAAATACAAACAAAAAAGGCTTCACTTTGAGATTTTTTTTCATATATTTATAACATGGCTACTGGAAACCCAAGCGCTGGCAGCTATTTCGGTCAACGGAACAGCCTTGCTATCCAACGCGGTAATGCTGCCAGTATTCTTGGTACGCTTCCACGTAATGATAGTTTTAATTTTATATAGTCGTAGTATTGTAAATATAGTTATAAGATTTGTTTTATAACATTATAAGTATTATTTCAAACGTTCAAATATATTATATATATATATTATATTTAATGTGCAATAAATAACATATATTTTTGGGATCCGTAATTTTTTTTATTTCCAATATTTGTTTTGTATAGACATATTTTCTGTGAAAGAATTTATTGATGCAAAGTTTAAAAGTTATGCTGTGAAACTATTTCATTATAACAACAGGGAGCATATTTTACAAAATAATTCTTTATGTTATGAAATATTATTGGCAAATTCATTAACGGTATTTTATTTACAATGTAACATCTGTTGGGTCAGCTAGTAATATTTAAAAAAATTGAGATTGGCTATATTAACCTATATTTAGTTAGTTAAGTAATTAATTGTCAGATAGTAACTATATCAAATATATAAAAAATTCTCATGTCGCGGTGTTTGTAGTTAAACTCCTTCGAAACGGCTTGACCGACTCTCTTTAAATTTTGAGTGCATATTGGGTAGGTCTGAGAATCGGACAACATCTATTTTTCATCCCCCTAAATGTTAAGGGTGGTCCACACGAATATTTTTTTTAATTTTTTTGACATTTTTTTAAAAATTTGTTTGATTATGAGTCAGCATTAAAAAATACATACAACTTCAAATTTTCACCCATTTACGATCAACAGTTACTTTTGAATCGCGATTTTAATATCGGCAATACAACGTTTGCTGGGTCAGCTAGTTTTTTTATAATAATTGTTCTTTAATAATTGTTATTTCATAATAATTCGAAAACCGAAAATATAGTGGTGAATGAGCATCGAACCGGTTTTCCCATGGTGAGGGTCACCGGTGGTGATGTCACATATTATTTCAATTTTTTTTTAATTATTTACCGTCTAGATACAGTCTCTTACTGCTAGACAACCGATAAAAACAGGCCAGGCATATTACTATAGTGTGCGTGACATACTATGTCTTACACGCGCGATTTGTGTGTCACTTTGTATTAGTGTTTCTCTAATAGAGGTTAACTTTTCTCAAAATAGAGGTCAGCTGTTGACCCCCTATTTTTTTTCGACGTTTTCACAGTCTAGAAGTATCAGTGATCTAAGGTACTTATTTACATTAAAACAGCAGGTTTTTTTTCATCAGTGAGCGTATTATACCTACATAATTCTTATCAATAAAGCTAATTAAATTTTTGGTTCACTTGTAACTCGTGAGATTTTTATATTTTGAAACTAGGTATTATATAAATAATTAAAAAAATTTAAAAAAAATATACAAATTTGTCAATAATATATCATAACATCAAAAATTACTTCGTAAAATATGCACCCTGCTGTCGTAATGAAATTGTTTCACAGCAGAACTGTCAAACCGTGCGTCAATAAATTCTCTCATAGAAATTATGTATGGACACATAAAAGGAAAAACAAATTTGTTTTTTTTATTTAATTCCGAGCATTTTCATATTTCTTCACCTTTTAAACCTTCTCTGGACTTCCACAAATATTTCAAGACCAAAATTAGCCAAATCGGTCCAGCCGTTCTCGAGTTTTAGCGAGACTAACGAACAGCAATTCATTTTTATATATATAGATGTGAAGTCACAACGCTTTTGATCCGGTCTGTCTCTTGTCACACACATTGTCAGATTTCAATAGCCTCTTCCCCCTTCACGTAATTTATGGGTTGCCCCTAACATGAAATAGCCAATGTAATGCCCGCTCTACACTTAGTCCGCGAATTGAGCGCGAAACTGCGACAGGGCGCGAATGGATTTTTTTTAATTTTTTTATTAACATAAATCAACTTACATTGAAATTACATTTATTTAACGCCAAACGCTATGTTTATCGGTGAGATACGCTCATTAATTTTAAACATACCCTAATAATAATCTAATCATATATAAACATAACATAAAATGGTTCTAAAATTAAAGTAGAACAATGCAAGCTGCGAATAACTATATTATTATAATATATTATATTTCTATATTTATTACCTAATATTGTCTAATAATACATTCTCAAGCTTTTTCTTAAGTAATCCAATTTTTATCTTGGGGGTCTGTCTTAATATGTCTATATTATTAAATACATAGGTTACCATATATCTATCTGTACGTTTACCGTAATAATATGGAGCCGTTTCGAATATTCTTCGCGGCTTCGCTCTTTGTTCCCCGATTTTTGTCGGTTTTTCGTCCCGCGTCAAAGGGACCGCGAAGCGTGCACGTGGCGCGAACCCGTTTAGACTCCACACTCACGCTCCGCTCAGTGTTGACTGAGCCGCTGTATTGGTTAATTGCTGTGCGTATAGAGCGATATATTTACAAAAACAATGAATGTCTGGACAAATGAGCTAGAAATGGTATTTTTAGAATATTACCAAGCCGAGCCCATATTTTGGGATCCAAATGTAATCTTGTGTAGTCAGTTGTGACTCAACCGTGGCTAGCGTCGACTGTTGACGACGATGCGATGGTGTTTAAAACTACCCACTAGTATTATAATTTTTATAAAATATTTGTATTATAATTTTTATTTAATATTTGTATTAGAAATTAGAAATGTATATAAGCTATACTTAACTAATTAGCCTATTTTTATTACTTTATAATTTCCTGTACGCTTTAAGATGCATTTTTGTTACCCTCTTTTTATAAAATAGCCTGTAAGTTCCATTTAAGTGGAAATTACAGGAATGATAAAAAAATGATAATAAATCGACGTCCATCTCATATGACGTTGCGAACTTTACTGTGAAAGTACCGCGAACCATTGCGAGTGTGGAGTCTTGTTTACTTAACGGAAATTAGCGGCGTATTCGCGCTGCGAAATCGCGCTGTGATTCGCGGACTTAGTGTAGAGCGGGCATAAGAATTCCGTTTTGTGAAGACTAATTTAAGGCCACACACAAATAAAATTTGCCAATAGAATTGAAAACTTTAAACTCTTAGTACTATTAAAATTTGAAATTTCGTAATGTTCACAAACTATTAAATTAGAAATTTCAATTTATTCTTAAAACTTTATTTCAAAATAAAAACAAAAAGGACTTTTTTTCACATTATAGACATTTAACTAAAAAATTTTGTAATAATATTCCATTAGGGGTATAAAAATCGCTTTATCAATCTTAATTTTATTCTTGGAAAATTGGAATGATAATGGGAAATAATAAAAATAAACAAAATAGCGTGGAGCACTGGCACAAATGAGTAATAGTCTATACACTACACGGTCAGCTGGTGCGAACTATAGGCGCCGCCCGACCGTCACGCGACATGCAATACACAGCCGAAAAAGTTTGAGACGATGTAATAAAAGTTTCACTTTAATACACATGTTGGGGGTACGGGCATGTTTGTAAATTTTCTTGCCCGTCCTGCATCTAAGGATGCCATAAGTCTGTTTGAATCCATAAGTCATTTATTTGTTGAACACTATAGATATAACTTGCTTTCGTTTTATTAACTTTTTTTTTAGTTTGTTAAGTTAAGAATTTTGTTTTTCTTTTGTCTTTTTAATGTACTTAGATTATAATGGGGCTGACATGTACATACGTATAAAAGCCCCTTAATAAAGAAAAAAAACAATTTCACTTATAAGATATACACAGCATTAATGTTACACAATACGTCAGCTGTATAGCTACAGATACACTGCTATAAGCATTTTGGTGACGCGAACTCATAAGATTTTCCCCGACCTAAAGGTGCCCAACGCGGCTAAAAAAGATTTCACTTCTTAAATCACTCACAATAACTATTAATCTATCAATGATAATCTAGCCAAAAAGGACTGAATTGTACATATATTGTATCGCTGTTCTATGGACAAGGAATACTTTATTGTTATGTTGTGTTTACAGTGATGACAGATAATGTCTTGAATAGAATAGTACATTACGATACAAGTGCGCAAATCAAATCAAATCAAAATCAGTTTATTCACGTAGGTCACGGAAATGACACTTATGAATGTCAAAAAAAAAATTTCTTATTGAATCTACCGCTACTTCCTAAAGGGTTGAGCTAATGAGAAGAAGTAGCAAGAAACTCATTGCCACTCTTTTATATCAAGATTTACATTTAAGTACATCGATTTACAAATCATTTCAAATTACAATATAATGTGTAAAATGTAAAATGATGCAACAGACACACTCAAACGTCAAATAGCCAATGTCTTACACGCGTAAGTCAAAAAGGTAAATGTAAATTAATACAAAAGTTATTGAGTACAGTAGCTGCATCATCCACATACACCATAAATAAATAAGGGTATTCTGTGAGCATTTTATAAGCGATTATAAATAAATAAATAAATAAATATGTATATATCCATACATATATATATGTATACACAATAACTTTTAAGAATCTGAAACCGAGTCTCCGGCACAAGCAGCGCCCGTTCACGAGCATGACGCATGAGCCAGCCATCGCCGCCCTCAACCATATTTTAGGGAAGGACGACCCTTCCCATGTCGCCGCCACTGCAAAGTAAAGTGCGCACGATATCTAGTTCGAGCGCGGCGGAGACTAAACCTTAATTTTAAACACATAATAAGAAAGTCACAAAGTAAAAACATTGAGTATTTTCTAAGAGAATGCTTTCTGTTTGTTCTATAATCAAAACCGAAGTACTTTACGGAATTTTTGTCTGTATGTATGTCCGGGCAAAACGAAAAAAACTACTGAATAGATTTAATTCTAATTATCTAACACCTGGGATCCAATAAACTATTAATTAAAACCCAAAACTACATATATCAAAAACGAAGAGAACACTGTCAATAAATTTTGCCAACAACCATCTGTCTACAGTAAATACCGCTTTCGAGGTAATAAATGGCGCTAAACTTCATAATGACAACTATGAAAAATACTATCTTGACTCATTTAAACTGAAAATGTAATCTGGAAACGTCTCCGAACGTCGGGCTAACTAAAACAAAATAAAATAGTTATTTATGCAACTGTTGTGTAATAAGGGGTATTAAAACACCAATGTGGGTTTATCAGACGAGGCGAAGCCGAGTGTGACAATAGTATCACATGAGTGTTTTAATACCTAATTATCAACAGTTGCATACAAGACTTTATCTACACCCAGATTATGAATCCTCTAAAAGATTCTGAACCAGTTAGCTTACTGCTAACATTAAAACAGCCAGTCCTTGTAATAACCTAATATCATCCATTTCTGATTATATATACAAATAAACTAAGTAATAATGAAAGAATTCTTTATTTTAGTAGTAATTTACATTTTCTATAGTGCAATTATTAAAATTCACTTGAATATTACGTTCTTTTGCAGCGTTTAAAATATCCGGTGGTGTGCTGTCAAAACTTGAATCGCCCATTTTTTCAAGAAAAACGGCGGGGTTTCGAATAACCTACCCTTTTTTTTACGGTTTTTTTTATTTGATTCGACAATAACTTCAAAAATATTGTATATTATAGCTTATGATTGCCTCAAATATATATTTATAGTATCGAAATTCATATTTTATGACTTCCACTACACCATTTTCAATATTTATTACACAACATCAATCACAATAATAAAATAAACCGGCAAATATCAAATAAAAACTACCCCACAATTGGTAAAAGCACTTAGGAGTGTAATATGTTTTCCCTAATTTTGGGGAACGCCCCTTGATCAATCATTTACTTGACAAACGGCGTAAATACATGATACCATTACAATATTTCTTTGCTAGTATGAATGTTATTAAATTGTAAGTAAGTAATGATATTTAATTGAAATGATATTGAGAAATTGTATATTCAAATTATGTCTAGTCATATTGTAATAATAATACCAAAAACCACGGACGAGTAAAAAAAGAAGGACTCCGCGCCGTGATATTAGCAAGTGAAGCACCGTTATGCTAGTGTGTGTGCGGTTACGGGGGATACTAGTTACAAAATTTTTTCTCACTTAAATAATCATATATGGCCACAAATACTTAAATAGTATCGTTTTTACACTTTATCACAACGGCATTTTTAAAATATTTTATTGGGACGCAAACTGATCTGTCACAGACGATGACAATTTTCATAATGGCCGCCTAACGGCCTGTAGTAGTGTAAGTGTGTGCGTGGGGCTATGTATTTACACGTTAATCGGCTTGTTTTGGTGCTACACTGTTATGTAAGGTGACACGGAGTCCTTATTTTGTTACTAGTCCGTGGGGATGGGTATAAAATGTTAAACTCGCGTCAGGACACGTGGCCTGATCGAAAATTCGTAAGACGGAGGGACATGAGTCTTTTGTGACAATTATAAAATATATATTATATAATAACAAATATTATAGCAAAAATATAATTTGTAAGTTAAATTATGTAATATAAATTGCCATTTTTGTGTACGATAGCGCAATAAATGAATATTATATTTAACTACATAAATGCTAGTACTCTTATACTGATAAATAAAGCAATTCGTGCGAAATTATTCTCTAGCCATTCAAAAATATTCAAAAATGCACAACTTTAATGTTCAAGTTTTCACTTCTGCCGGCACTCAAGGAGTGGAACCCCTTATTTTTTTTTAATACTATGGAGCTAATGCCAAGCGCGGCTGACTGTCTCTGACGTGTTAAATTAAAATCGTTTACAGTAACAATAGTTCTGCTTACCTTTTCTTAAGGAGGGTAGATTCAAAAAGTATCATATCTTAAAGGAGAAAAGTTGAAAAAGTGTCCAGCTTATGTAGTAACTAACAGTTCAAAAATCTTCCACAATGGCGCTGTGTCGACGTGAACGGTGTCGACTAATGTATTTAATTTATGAAATATATCCTTAAAGAATTATTATAGGGAAACCTGCATTTAAGTGATTTTATATTTGGCGATTCATTTAAGATTTACCCTGATGCGACTGCAGTGCCACCCTAATTTAATACATTTTGACGGACACTTTTTCATACACAGATGATTCTCCTAGCCACTACTCTCCATACCTTTTCTATCTTAAATTCTGTACCTCCAAATTCCTGATAAATAGAACTATACGAGAGGACCGCGGAAGTTATAGTTGTCGTACTCACTCCCATGTCCTAAGCTTCGTGTCTCTCATCCATTCATCTCGTTCACCGTAGCATTAATCAGTCGGATCGGTTGGTCGGAGCGGAGTCGGTGCTTTACTACAATGTACAAGATGAACGAAGTCCTATGAGCTGCAGGAATGGTTCATTCTCATTCTGTGTCTTCGTTAGAGATATTCTTCTCTGTTTTTTCTATACGAAATAAGGCACGAGACGAGCAGTACGTTCAGCTTATGGTAATTGATACGCCCTGCCCATTACAATGCAGTGCCGCTCAAGATTCTTGAAAAACCTTAAATTCTGAGCGGCATACAGATGAGTAAAAATGAAACCCTATTACAAGCACTCGCTGTTCGAGCGTATGTCTGTCTGTCCTTCTGTCACCAGTCTGTATCTCATGAACCGAGTTAGTTACTCAGTTGAAATTTTCACAGATGATGTATTTCTGTCGAAGCTATAACAATAAATACAGAAACAGATATAAAATAAATATTTAATGGGACTCCCATACAACTAACGGTTTTATAGATGCTGTTTTAATTTCAGATCATTTATACGTCTAGACAGCTGTGAAAACATCGAAAAAAAAATTGAGGGTAACTGTTAACCTCTATTTTGAAAATTCACGCACACTAACACAAATTGAGATAACACTCTAAACTAATATTCCTGGCCTGTTTTAATTTGTTGTCCAGAAGCAAGAGGCTCTATTTAGACGTATAAATTTTCTAAGGTTTTTAAACATCTAGATAATGTTGCGGAACCCTTAGCGTGAATCCGACTCGCACTTGGCCGTTTTTTCGTTTTCATCGTTCAGAACCTAAAGGATCGAGCCGCTCAGATGCCAGGAAGTTATTGAGTTCGATAATAGTAAGGAATTTAAATTAATAATCCCTAAACTACTAACCCTTCGTACCTGGGTCCCTCCGAAGGGAGGTCAGTCATTCGGAAAGTTTGAGGGGAGCGAATTGTTTGCCGCTGTTTTTTATAATCATTGAAATAATAATTGAAATACTAGGCCCTTCGCCCCGATTTCGTTCAAATCTACTTTAGCTAAAAATGTAACGCCCTGTAAAGAATGCGAGAATTTCTTGCGCCACTTCTTCTCTCTCAGAGCGCCATTTGTTTCCGAAGCGGTAGTAGTATCTAGTATATAAGAAATGACATCAAAAGGAATCAATTTTGAGAAGATATATTATAAAAGATAATAAATATTTACGTGTTTTTATTAAGTCGGGGGAAAGTAAGTATTCGGAGTAGAATGCTAAGAACTACCGTTATTCGATGTTTAAATTTAATAGTAAAACAACGGTTATACAACGGTGAAATCTTAATATATTATATAAATTACGTGACACGTTGTTTGTACGCGATGGACTCCTAAACTAATGAACGGATTTTAATGGGGATTACTTCATGGAGTGCAGTTTGGTCCAACTTGAGAGATAGGGTAGTTTTTATTTCGATTTGGGACCCATAAATATTTTTATTTTCAATATTTGTTTTGTATGGACATATTTTCTATGAGAGAATTTAGTGACGCACGGTTCGACAGTTCCGCTGTAAAACAATTTTATTATAACAAACAACAGGCATTTCTTACGAAATAATTCTTGATGTTTTGAAATATTATTGGCAAATTCCTATAAAACAGTATTTTTTTTATTATCTACAGAACGACGTCTGTCGGGACAGTTAGTATATATATCATGAAAATGGTCTTTGTTTAAGGCTCAAACACGCCTAAACCACTGATCGTATCGACATGAAACTGCCACCATTCGATTCGAAATTTATCCTATGTGGTTTATGGCTACTTATTTTTTTTTATTGTATTTATAATAAGATGAATAAAATTTAATTTATTTCCTTTAAAAATTCGCCAAGCGAAACGGGCTGTAACGGCTAGTATATTATAAGAATTCATTGAGACTTTAACGTAAAGTTATTTCCCTATCGCAGCTGTACGGCTCGCATAGCCCCGGCCCTTGTGCACCGCGGCACACAACTTTCATATTCAAATACTCTTACTCAAAGTAGAATATGATATCGCTCATTATTGAAAGTCAAAAACTACCACCCATTTCAAAAAGTATCCCTCAGACCTGAGAAAAACGGGCGCAACAAACTTATTATTTCATAAAAAATAATGTGGTTACAATGTAATATCGTACAATAAAATTTATTATTTAATAGCCTGAGGGTCACTCCACTCCCAATCTATGATACTATTAAAAAAGTCATTTATGTTATAGTAACCTTTACCACACAAATGTTTTTTAACAATCCTATTGAATTATATAATACTATTGTTTTGAACAGTTTCTGGCATCTTGTTGACATCGCCCCACAAAAGATTTACAAACGGCCGTTTTCAATAACCTATCTCTAGTTACGGATACATTGCTGACAAGATCTT